>CM053269.1:33697471-33898323 GCA_028583415.1 Protea cynaroides | reverse complement strand
CCTTGATCAATAATGGTTTTTTTTTTTTTGTCTAATAACGGTACCTACTACATGGTTTCAATTCAAAGAGGCAACGATGTCGTTAGTACTCAATGATGGTAACGAACCGATGCAATGTATTCTAAGTTAAACCGAAACTCTACTCTAAATTTCAATCAATCATAGAACTCAATTTAAGGGGGTCCGGTTGAGATGTCCAGCGGTATAGTTGTTTTAGGTTCTATGACCGATCTCCATTGTGGTCTTTCTGTGATGATCGGTCAGAGACTCCGGCCTCTTTTTTGTGTGACTTGTTAGTCTGACAAGTTAATTCCCAAGGACCCTTCTGACCTTGTCTAGTCGGACGTGTCATCGATCATCCGAACGCACCTGGGGTTGCGCCATGCCACCGGACAACCCAATTCTTTCCCTCTATAAATAGGGGTGTGGGGTTTTAAACTTTAAAACCCCATTCCGTTGTGCGGTTGGCGCTTCTTGGTGCCTCCAAAGTCGACCTTCTTGCCTCTAGTGCTTCCAAAAGTGGGTCCATCTTCAACTCATGTCGTTTCCTTCGATTTTAAGGTATGCATTCCTACCCTTTTCCTTTCATTTTACATCTAGGGTTTCAAGGAACCCTAGATTTCAGTTTATTTGAGGGTTTCTTCCTTGTTCTTCCCTATTTGTTCGTTTGATCATTTATACAATGTGTTTGGGTAGTGTTTCCTTCATTTATGGTGACCGAGGTCACCTTATAGTTCATTCCACTAGTATTACTCTTCAGAACGAGATTTTTGGTTCTTGGGACCATTCTTCTCTTATGGTTTTGGGGTTTTAAGCAATATCTTCTTTTCGTTTTAGTTCCACGATGCCTTATTATACGTATGCTTGGATGTCCTTACCCTTAATGTTCTTGTTTGATTATGGTTGCGATAGTTCTTAGCATCATGCTACCAGTGGATGAGTTCTAGCGCTCTCAATGCTTAGTAAATAACCTTACGATGACATTTTCTTTATGGTTTAAGTGTTAAAAATAATACTCTTATGATATGGTATGCGACTGTTTTCAATCATCTCGCCACTATAGGTTTTCACGGAGATATGTCTCGATGATTTTCAATGTGATACAGCGAATGTTATGAAGTTTTCACTGTGGTTTAGACTTTGAAAATACACCCTCATAAACATGTCATGACGTTTAACCAATCAAGTGGTGGTTTGCTTCCATTAATTTTTCTTCTTGGGTTGGTCAAGTAATTGGTCTTCCTTCTATTTGATTGGACTATTCCATGTTAAGGTTAGTGTGCTGAACACATTCTAATTCGATACATAAGACTTATATACTGAATGCATCTTTTCTTGTTTTCTTCTTTGCAGGGTAAATGGCTTCATAACGAGGGACTTCGAGCTGTCGTAAGCAGGCTCAGGTTTCTGATCATTACCGTCTCCAGCCTCCGGCAACCTTGTAGGACCAGGAACTCCTTTGCCTTTCTCCAGTGTAGACAACCGATAGGCAGCACTATCTCCTTGATAAACAATTGACTGCTGCAACCCATCAACTGCAACTCTTGAGCTATCTTCGATAGCCCTTTTAGGGTTTCCAGATTCAAAACCCCAGCACCCACAACCGAAGAAAGAGAGGGAAGCGCACCCACCTCCCTCAAAGGAAGAACAACACCAGATTCTAGCCCTTCAGGAAAAAAAAAAAAAAAAGATCCCATGTCTGATCCTCCAACATTAGATGCCGCAGCCAGCGTTGCCTGAGAAGGGATACCCTAGTTGACGAAGACACAACATTTGGATCCATCAAACCCCCCAAGAACCAACCAAGACCCATCACCGAACCACCTGAGTTCCGAGATACAAAAGAGGCATCGATCGTTGGAAGCAAGCCACTGTCGATACCTGACAACGTCGAAAATAACTCCCCGCAGCCTGCAATTGAACCATCTACAGGATTCCTTGTTGGCACAACCCTCGACAAAACCACCGAAACAGAAGGACAAACCGCCGGCGGCAAGGAGCCCTCAGCGGCCACGATGCTGTCTGCAAAGTTTCTCATACAACTATCCAAAACCCTAGCATCATCATCAGTCTCCGGAACCATGGAAACACAAGGTCGATAGCCTCTATTACCACGACCCATCCATGCAAGCACTCCTGAGTCCTCCGTCATTGAACCACCACCACCAGCCGCCGGCGCCACCTGTACATCCAGAGAACAAAGGCAAAAATGAGATGCCTATATTCAACTTCAAATTCAAATCAATAGCCTTCAAATATTATCCTAGTTAAACTGTAGGTAAGTCTTCTAGAGGTTGGTGTTGTTGTTGGATTTTGCCCGATGCCTAGGATGATACCACCTGTGACAGTAGATCAAAGGCATGCAGTGAGGTAGTCGGGTTTTACCCCGTGGCCACTCCGATCCTTAAGTCAGTATAAAACCAGGACAAGTAGATGGAATTAGGAGGAAAGATATCTGAATTCCTAGTGGGGGGGACCGAGGTGCTTCGTTATGTAGAAAACAGTAAGTTTGTAAGTAAGTAAAGCAGAGTATCAAAGTAACAAAATATAGCACACCGTTCTCCTTCTTCCTTTCTTCTATTTATAGCCAATGGTGATGCTTAACATAGCTTTTCTTTTAGTCTTTTGGAACTATAGATCCTAGTAGGACCCCTCAATCTACGTGTCCAGTTTAGAGTGGTGAGTGGGGTCCGCCAGCTCAGACAAGGTGGTTGGTAGACATCCTATGATCACATAGACTTGGGACACCGCTCTTACATATAGTTTTAGAGGTCCAATGGGAGTTCTACACCCTTCCTAACCACCTACTCGATTAAGGAAGGTATCCTTTTTACCATCAAGTCAAGACGATGTGTCGCTCTAGGAGTGGTTCAGCCATCGGTTGAGTGATCCGATCTTTACCGCCAATATTCCTCGTACTCATTACACTTGACCAACCCCCACATCGAATCTGCAAGTGACACCTCTCCGTTTGTCATTGGTCCGTAAGTCAATGGTCCCTTCCCATTGGGTGCCAAGTAAACACCAAAACGGTTGACTTTGTTCTCCATTAATTGCCATGTGTATCCTTCTAATCGATAGATGTCACGTGGTTGGTCCTACTAAATAAGCCCTTAGATCCACGTGTTCGCACCGATTTACTCTGTCGTATTTCACCCAGATCAGTTGGCATACGGAATCAGATCAAATTGATGGATCACTACACATCCTTATGATGGAAAAATGAGGAATTATGAAAATGCCATGCTATTAATGAAGCAAAGAAAAGTTATCTAACAACTTCCATTTAAAAAAAATAAAAGAAAATTATATAGTTTGGGGGATTAAGCACACGGAGAATCATTAGGCACCGACCGAATTAATTTACATCCAGTGGGAACTCGAGATTCCTTTTGAACCCTTTTCACACGCTCTTGGGAACTTTCTTAGTTCTTTCCCTATCTACAGAGTTGGGACCATTTCACAGCCGTCTCTTTTCGTCAACAAGTTCCCCTCAAATCCCGTGCTGTGAATTTTAAAAAAAGAAAGAAAAAAATTTAAAATAAATTTTGGTATTTTAATGCCTAGATCATTGAAATTTCTAAAGTCAACTCGACATCCAAATGTAATAACCAGAACGGGTATTTACTCTTTGGGACAATTTATCAAACACGTTATCTGATTGCCGCACCCATTTTTCCTATGAGTCAGTAATTTTGTGAACAAGTATGAAGTTTCGTTCCAATGGAATTTAGTAGGGTGTCAATCAGTCGGTCTTGATTGGATTTAATCTGTTCTTATTATTTCAATACTCCATACCGTTGGATCCAGTCGGCTTAAAGTCAGTAATCGAATTTAAGTTAATCGGGCTAATTGGCCTATAAATGGGCTGTAACAGATTCATGCCAAAGTGTATGAAAAAAAAAGGAGAGAGAGGGAGATAGAGACCGAGATTAAAGAGTATTAATCTACAAACATTAGTAGTCAAGAGCCAAAGTTGGAGTTTATATCACATTATATACGGTCATAGCTATGTAAATCACCACCCATTAATATAAGTCAAAATAAAGATGGTGTTTCTTTTCAAGCACAAGCAAATAAACATCCTCATGCATGTTAGCATTAGGAACGATTGTTGTGAAGCAATGTATAGGGGTGTCTATATGGTGTTTTTATGGTTTAGTTCATTATGTTTCGGTTCGGTCAGACTACACTTTTGCCCCGTGAATGCCTGATTAATAATTGGTCCGAGCCTAAGGCTGGCATGTTTAATAATTGGACTACACCCTTGCCTGTGAATTTACAATGTGCCAAAATGAGGTATTAAAAATGCATGGACACAAATGAGAGTGTTGTCATAATATGGGAGTCTCTTGTAGAGCCAATGCAATTCATAATATGGGTTTCAACGAAGGGAATTTAATCATTAGCAAAGCGAAGGTCAACAAGGGTTTTACAATGAAAAGGCTAAAACCTAGAGCTCAATGACGTAGTTATCTGAAAAAAAACTTTTATTATAACTGTTGTATTGAAAAATATATCCTTAAATAAAGAATGTATCGGTCACCAGAATAAAGACCTGTCATACAACTATTGCATTCATATGAGGTTTATTTTTCTTTTTCATTTGACTTGGAGGGGGTGGGTGTAGCCGTGTGGGGTTTAATCACTCATTACAATTCTAAAACCGGGAATAGACCTTAAAGTAATAATTTACTGATGAAGGTCTCTCAGGGTCATTTTGTTATTGATGGTCCAAACATATCCACCGATAAACAAAGATTAATGCATATGGATGTTCAAATAAAGTATAGATATATTGTAGGGGTAGGAAGCAAAGAAGACAAGATAGCAGCAGCAGAGGTCGCCCATAACTGTCCACAAAAGGTTTTAATAATGGTTTAGTACTGCTGGCAAGGGATAAGTCATAGAAGTCTTTGACAAGTGGAAGCTTAAAAACTCAAAAAACCAAACGAATAAATAAATAGAAATTCCATGGAAAAACAAACAATGATTGTGTATAAATAGAAAGCCCATCCGCAAGCAATTTTCTCCACAGCAACTACGCATTAGTTTCTCATATATACACAAGAAGAAGAAACTCTAATTTCTTCCAACTGATCTCTTGAGTGGCTACACTCATATATGGCTTCCTCCATCTTCTTTAAGCTATGCTTCATGACCATGTTATTGATACAATATGGTCGTCCAGCCACCGCGCGGCTATCAGCGAATTTCTATTCAAGATCATGTCCGAAAGCCCTGTCAACCATCAAAGCTGCTGTTACTTCTGCAGTGTCCAATGAGAAACGGATGGGTGCCTCCCTTCTCCGTCTCCATTTCCATGACTGCTTTGTCGATGCAAGTCCTCTTCACTTACATTTTTCTTCTCTTTCTCAGCTTTTATGTTTTTTTATCTTTCTCTTTTTATGCGTGTGTGCAAGAGAGACAGAAGGGGTATATACATGTGATTTGAGCTTTCTTTGCCTTTTGCATACGGTTTTATGAATCTTGTCTTCCTCACAAGGTTTTTTTTAATATAAAAAAAATATAAAAAAAATATCACGATAATAAAATCCTGTAGCACTTTTACAAACTTCTCTATTTACAAAATTCTCATCCTAATCCCTTTTTTAGCTGCGATGTCAAGATCTCTTGAGACAAGCCATTGTCTTAAAAACAGACCATTTTTTTGTTTCATTTAGAGCTCAAGTAGAAAAAAGAGTATAGAATCCTATCACATAGACCCACCTAATTAAACCGGCCTAAAAAAATAAAATTAACTTTCTTCTAACCTCTGACTTATGAGAATATATGAAATATGCTACGTGTTAAATTTAATTTCTAATCATATTGGTCAAACTGTAGCCTTTTATTTATTTTTTTCTCAAAATTTATAATTGTGAGTTAGTATAGTTTAATTATTCTCAACTCTTTGTATATTATTGATCACGTGCAAATAGCAGAGTTCGTGCCGATTTTGTCGCGGAATGGATGGAAAATCATTCATTCACCTGCGCAGTATATGTATTGGGACCCACTGAATATAAACATGTGACTCCAAAACTGGTTACCTAAACTGGTTACCTTGATTGGCAGCTTTTGGCATTGGTTTTGATTGTGGGGACATGTAACTACACAAGACGCGGTGTGCCATCTTTGTGTGTGGGTAAGAGGAAAGGAGTGAGAGAGAGAGAGAGAGGAATAAAGACTTATGACCATTATTTTGTGACTGCTGTACTGTTGTATATGTATTTGTATATTTTAATGTGTTCATTGTGTGTCGGCACTTGATGACAACAACGTGAATCGTCTTGTAAAACAGGGGTGTGATGCGTCTGTGCTGTTAGATGACACATCAAACTTCACCGGAGAGAAAAATGTTGGACCCAATAAGAATTCGCTAAGGGGGTTCGATGTTGTGGACACCATCAAGTCCGATCTAGAAAGCATCTGCCCTGGTGTTGTTTCTTGTGCAGACATCCTGGCTGTTGCTGCTCGTGACTCTGTTGTTCAGGTAAATAGTAAAACCACACAATCCAATCCAATAAAACCTGTTCAAATCTCATGAACCAATTTACGGAAGAAAAACCAAATAATGATTTTCAAACTTTTCAGTTGGGTGGAAAGAAATGGACGGTCCCTTTAGGAAGGAGGGATTCAACCACGGCAAACTCAAGTGCTGTAAACAACAACAATATCCCACCACCTGTCTTGAATCTCACTGGTCTCATATCTGTCTTCTCGAACAAAGGATTTACTACCAAAGAAATGGTGGCTCTTTCAGGTGCGTTTTCTCAAACTAAATTAATGAATTAATCCCTTAAACCAGCATGTGGGACAGTATATAATTTAGACATGAAACTGGCGCTGTGAAACCCGGTCCACTTCTTCACATGTGACAGTATAACTTAAACATGTAGAGACTGGATATGGTATAAAGATTTCATTCCAAAACTTCAAACTGACAAATGAAAAGATTCCTGACACATAAGGGGGGCTATAGACTATTTGGTAGCCCGTATGAGAATAAACTCTCAATAGACTCATGTTAGTCTGAAATTTCATTGTAATTAAGTGATCTCTTCTTGTCCAGGGTCTCACACCATAGGGATGGCCAGGTGCATTGAATTCCGATCTCGGATCTACAATGAAACCAACATAAACACAGCATATGCAACATCTTTGAAGTCGAACTGTCCCAGTGCAAGCGGTGACAGCAATCTCTCCCCTCTTGACACGACGAGCTCGACGGTGTTTGACAACGCTTATTACACCAACTTGATCAACAGCGAGGGCCTTCTACACTCAGATCAACAGCTCTTCAATGGTGGCTCCACTGATTCACAAGTCAAGGCCTATAGTGCCAATTCTGCATCTTTCTTCAAAGATTTTGGGAAAGCCATGGTGAAGATGGGAAACCTTAGCCCACTTACCGGTGCCAGTGGTCAGATTAGGACCAATTGTAGGAGAGTTAACTCAGCCTAAGCAACCCAAGTCAGTTTTCTTCATTCCTTCAAAGCAAGTCAGTTAAATTGGATTGCTCCTTGGCAATCCTGATGTATTTAGTCAAACCAAAATGTTTTGTACTTGAATAAAGAGGAGTTACAAACATGTACCAGTTCATTAAAGAGGAGTTCAAATAAAAGAACCAGAACCGACTGACCAATTAATTAATGATCTTGGTCCTAAGACATGGGACCGATTGGTTACTCGGTTCTGATCTTGACCTCCGGAGATTAGAATCCATTAAGAATCAAACCGATTACCAGAAATCGGAACAATTTACACACTCAATACCAGTCATAGTTGTCAAGGTGTCAAGGCGAACTAAGGCGATGGAGGCCTGACAGGGCGCATAGGCTACCAAGGCGGGTGCCTAAGTGACCAAGGGGCCCGTCACAAGGACACCTGGGCGCCTAGGCCATGCCTTGACAACTATTATACCAGTAGAAATCATTTAACAGTTATGTACTCTGATTTGTTGTTGTACTTACTCTTGTAAGAAGGGAAAAAATTTATAACTGTAATAATGGGTTTCTAACAAATATGGGTTTCATGTAGAAACGGAAACTAATTCACGATGCAGAAAAACACAAATTAACAGAAAGAAAAACAACACAATAATGTATGTGGTTCGATAATGTGCTTACGTTCACGGCGAGAAGAAAGCAGTTTTCACTAACAATGGAGAAAAAGTTGCATTCTCTTCCTCTTGCCACTCAGTGTTTACAAAGAATTCTTGTAGCTCTAATAACCTCCATCGCTAACAAGTTAAAGGGAAACAAAGAGAACAAATTTTCGAAATTATCCTATGTAAAACTCTCTATATTTTCCTACAGGCTCAAGCCCTACAGGCTTTTAACAATTCTACAGCCCACAACTCAAGCAACAATAAAAAACATAAACCCCCCACATTCCATACTTGTGGTGGGGGTATGTCTCTTAGAAGACCCACCAAATGTCCACGATTTTGTGAACTGAATACAGAAAAGAACATATACAGAATTCCCAGACTTGACTATGAGGATCACCACCCTTTAGGCACATGATAGCAACCTCTACTACAAAGATTTGGGCCCCATTTCGTCTTTTAGATACTTTATTTGCTAGGTTGGATTAATCCTTTGGCCAAGAGATCCATAATCTCTTGATGACAGGTTTCACATTGACTGGTTGACATTTGATTGGCGCAAGCTTTAGTGGGAATCATTCTTTCAGAAATCCTTCCTCATAAGGAAGAGTGACAACATACCCCAAGGGGATAGTTCAATTGGCAAAAGACCAACACCTCAAAATAAAGAGGTCATGAGTTCAATTCTCCGTGGGGCTCTACCTATCCCAAAAAAAAAAAAAAAAGAAGAGTGACAACATGAGTTTTCCTAAACCAAAAGGCATTAGGAACTTCGGCACATACTTCCTGCTCAAGTTGGTTGTGAAAATCCTCAACTAAGAGTTGGAAGGGTGGAGTTACTAGCTTCTATTCTAATGTCCTTTGTTAAACTTCTGAATTTAGAGAGAATAAATTTTTCTTTAGATTGTACTTGTTGAAGAAGATTTATCAAATGGGTTTTTGGTTGTCCTAGAAATGCAAATTTAAGGTGATGGCCGTTAATGGATGTCTCTATTCCAGACTCATCTCTTCGATACACAAGATATAACATACTTAAAAACGGAGGGCCAAGGAGTACCATCTGAGAGAATCTTTTAACTATAATAAATGATGTACTGAGGCAAATTCCATTGTTGCAAATAACATCTGATAATATATAATTTATGTGTATTTTAGTACCACTAGCAGTGGCAAGTTTTTGAGCGTTTTGTCAAAATATCTAGAAGGAATTAATCCTTCATTTATGCAATTTAGGTCTACACCTGAATATATTAGCAATAGTTTGAAAACCATTAATTGACCTGGGCTCACCCGAATCCCTTTAGTGTCTGCAACATTCTCTGTTCTTGAAGAGATATTCTGATATACCAATTTTTCAATTTTCCATTCAATTTGGGTTTTGTCTATTTTAAGCAAGGTTTAAAATCTCGTGTTTCGGAGGAGTCTCGGCCTCCTCCAAAACCGAGATTCAGCGAGACAGTGCATTTAAGAAAAATGAAGAAGAGGAAGAAGAATTAAGAAGAAAAATGAAGAAGAAGAAGAAGAAGAAGAAGAAAGAAGATGAATGAAGAAGAAGAATGAAAAAGAAGAAGAAGAATTAAGAAGAAGAAGAAAAGAAGAAGAAGAAGAAGAAGAAGAAGAAAGAAGATGACGAATGACGAACAAAAAGAAAGAAAGAGAGAAATGAAGAAGAAGAAGAAGAAGAAGAAGAAGAAGAAGAAGAAGAAGAAAGAAGATGACGAATGACGAACAAAAAGAAAGAAAGAGAGAAATGAAGAAGAAGAAGAAAAAGAAGAAGAAGAAGAAGAAAAAGAAGAAGAAGAAGAAGAAGAAGAAGATGATGATGATGAAGAAGAAGAAGCAGAAGACAAAGAACAAAAAATCCCAAAAAGCAATTTCTAGGCGAGATATCACGAGAAATTGCGAGAAACACCGAGATATTGCGAAAATATCGAGATCTTGGCGATAACAAGCAAGGCCGAGACGAAAAGGGTTATCGATCCTGTTTTCGTCTTGGCTAGTGGCGAGATAGGCGAAAATGGTGACATCTCGGGAGATCTCACCGAGATTTTATTCCATGATTTTAATACGAGCTATTTCAATTTTCTTTTCTTTTATATTATTCAATATGAAAGATATTAAATCTTTATGACAAGTTTGAATTTGAGCACGCAATATTTCTAATTCAGCAATTGAGGAAATAATCAAAATATCTATCATGGCTATTCCCTTCTCTAAACTGAGTAATACAGTACATAACAGTAGCGAATGTAATAAGATATGAACAGTAAACGAAAAGTGCCGAACAGTGTGGACAGTAATTATGGCAACAGATATATTGACAGATATTAAAACTTACATATAGAGCGTACACGCAGAGCCTGGAGAAAAACAGAAGCTAAGGGGAGAACTGCTACAAGCTCAAAAAGACACTCGTATTTTGCAAATACTTCCTTGATTGCAGAAGGAATATCACTAATAAATTCTTACTTACACTCTTATGTAAACAAAAAACTCTTAACAAAAAGAAAATCACACTTACAACAAACTTGAACACACAATGAATCAGTGGCAAATAAATTCTTCCAAAAACAATCTGTGAAGCTACCCAGACTATGATTTGCAATCCTGCCTTAAGCTAACTCAGACTGGTTGCCTCAAACAATGGCACACATACATAGTCATGTCACACCTTGCCACACAACCACAAGCAACACTATCCCATGGCTGGGTCTACCCAGTGTGCACACCCATCTTGCAAACAACGTACTTCATATACATTCACAATCAATCATACAACACGCAAATATAACATAATTCACCAACACGATATGTGAAGGTGCTAATCCACGGGGCAATACCCTAACCAGGGTTTCGTAATATACCCAATACACTTCTCAATTTTTCGGTTGCTCCTATAACCTAGGTGCTACAACACTTGCTTCAATCCAAGCTCCAACTAGACTACGGCCACAACCCTCAATCCTATCAAGTCCCAACTTAACAGGTTACAATGCATGTGCCAACAAATATCACAAATCCCACCCTTATAACATAGTTACCTAGATTGAGCTTCAAATGAAACTTAGGTTACAAATGGAGGACTTATGCGTGAGTGATTACCTTCCCGGCGTAATTACACGTGACAGAGCTTGTCTGTGGTCATCAATACTCCTCCCATGAATCATTTACTTTTTCCTTTTGTGATAGAGAGTTGAAACTTCAAGAGTGCACTAGTATGGACTCACCTCTCTTTTCTCCTTTCTTCACATCAATGGAAAAGCATTCGATGGCTTTAATGAGCCTCACTACTCTCTCTAATAGTCTTCAATGAGTCATATGTAAACAATGGAAGTGGGTGGACCCAATGAATGCTCAAAAACACCTCAAGAGAGCCTTTCTCTCTATATTTCTGCAGCTACTGTCACTTATTCGTGCTTCTCTCACTTTCAGAAGATAGAGCTTGAAGAGAGGAGTAATTTGCAACTTAAACGATCCAGATCGGACTTAAAATGAACAAGATATGAGCATTTGAAGTTCATCCAACAAAAAATTCAAAAATGAATCTTTTGCAGGGTGTAAGGTGCGCTGCAAAGCACAGGAGCGACGTCAGAAGCTCAATGTTCAGTCGTCGGATCTAATTTTGTTTTGTGAAGTTATTTTGCTATGAAAAGGTCTAGGTGAAGTCTAGTAACCCCCCTCTCAAAAAGAAAAGTAAAAACACCGTTGGAGGAAAAAAAAACCTCTTCGCTAACGCCCCTTGCTTTGTTCCTATGGTACACATGCAATACACATTATCTTTGTATGATACCATGTAATGCAGAATACCGAAATCCTGTACTCTGTCCAATAATATTTTGCGCACAAGAATCTAATACCATCAAAATCCCTCACAATTTTTTGGACCATCCGATCCTCATATCTACGGCATGGCTTCATCTTGACCAACCAAACGAAAATCACATAATTTCTTAAAATATCTCCAATACCCGCATAAATGTTAAAAATTACATCGAAGCCCCTCCTTTTTATGAAGTCATCAAATTTGAATTGAGCCACGTGACTTCTCTTCAACCGCTAGATCGCGATAATCAAATTAACTTTTGAAAATTGCACTGACGCCCTTATACACTCAAAAAACACTCTAAAGAACATAGCTTATAAAATATTACGGCATAAACCCCTATATATACATAAACTCACCAAGAGCTCAAACTTTTGGACCTTTCCGTGACTTTACGAAAACCTCCATAACTTCTTCGTACGATGTCGGAATGAGACGATTCGAAGTGCATTATGAAGCTAACTCGATGCTCTATGATTTTCATGTTCAATAAACTATGTGAAACCACTGTGGGTTCCATCAAAATTAGCCTCAAACTCAAAAGTTCAAAACAAACCTTGGAATTCGAGCCCGAAATTTTTCAAACATGTAACCTGGGGCTCCCACACACTTCCTATCACATTTTTGCAGCTTAGAAACCTGTTGAGATCTCATAGGACTTGATCGATCATCATTTCTTGTTAACTACTAGCCAACTCAGTGAAACCCGATCGACTTGCTGTCAGTTCTTCATTGAAGCTAAACCAAGCTGCCACTACTGCTCCCACATATCCACATCACTGTAAAAGTGTCTCGGACACTGCCATGGCATCACATACCTCTGCCAGTTGTCCAGAACTGCTTGGAACCGTTGCCAACAATGACAACATACTCACAAAGGTTCCAAGATAGAGCTAAGGCTTCGCATGTGAAGAGGCTTGGAATCCGGAAACGCATGGAAGAATCCTTGGTAGGTGTACCACTGTACCCACTTGAGATGCTTGCGAAAAGGGCCTTGGCAGGTGAGGATGCCACATGCCACACCCAACTTAAGTAAACCGAAATGTGAGACACATGTCCTAAAGATGTGGAGTCAAATCGTCTCGAAAATAGGAGATGCTTGACAAAAAGTTGAAACTTACGGAAGAACTGCTTTTAGCTGGGAACGACAAACAGAAGTGCTAATTTAAGCACATCGAGCAATCGAAAGTGGGACTGGCTTTATCTTGAGAGTGTCGGAGAATCTTCTTTTTGAGCATGTTGTATGTGAAAACAGTTGTTACTGGCAAGATCAACTGTAGTGCCGTTTGTGACCAACATATTATCTGGATCAGGGTCTTCAGCATTTTCATTGCCAAAATATCAATAAGTCATTTTGCATGATTGAAGTCGACATTGATGAATTTTAGATCAACTGTAGTGTCGTCTGTGACCGACATATTATCTGGATCAGGGTCTTCAGCATTTTCATTGCCAAAATATCAATAAGTCATTTCACATGATTGAAGTCGACATTGATGAATGTTTCTAATAGAGTTGTAAATTCCTCAGATTTGGTTGCTGAGAGCTTTGAGCAAAAGAACATGTATCTGAATATATGCCTATTTTTAGGGTTATCGAAGATAGCAGATTGGCAATAATCATGAGAAGTACCATTTGATAGATATTTGTCTATAGAGAATGGGCACATAATCCCAAGTGTCATCATCAACTAGGACGTATAAGTCCATCGTAATATGCAAGAGATCTCATATAAGATCATGAATTGGATATTGGGATCTCGAGGATCCAAAGTATTATTAAAATTTTGTAATCTAATAGTTGATTTTTAATTAGTACGGGAAGAATGTCCGGATTAGGACCCAATATATAGAACCAATATTTGAACCAGTTTGGCATATCTTTTAAGATGCCTTGAAGACAAAATTGGATAAACCCACTATGAGTTTCATTATTGTTTTGATATAAGAACACTTATTCCCATGCATTGATATAATCGTAGTACGTATAAGAGCGAACTTTTAGTCCTCTTAGGTCAGAGAGTAGCCAAAGAGCTAGAGGATTTAAGCCCCAATCTCAATAAGAGATTATATCAAGTATTTCAAATTTCAAAAATGCTTTTACTGTATTGGATGAATCTCGGAAATTATGATGAATATTTGTGGTTCCAGAGTCTTATGAGGATTCATTCATAATAGTCACGAGTTTCATCGCTCGAATTAGGGTGTAGATGGTTGAGTAAATAGATATCAGCAATTTTAGGAGGAGTTTTTTTTTTCGGAGATGAATAGTCTATAGGGAGAACAAGAAGAGAAGAAATGTCTAAAAACAGTGATTTTGAGGAAATTGGGAGAGATGGAGAAGGAGATCGGGATGAAATGGGAGATGGTGAAGTTTGAATAGCTTTGAAGGGTGAAGAGAAAGACAACTGCATGCTTGAATATGAGGGAACAATCTGTTTCTGCTTACCTTTACGAACCTTGCAAAAATTCTTGAGTGGGAAAGTTAGGAAGAAAATTTTGTTCACCTTTAATATTGTTGAATAGAATGGAATGAGAGAAATTAGGTCTCTCTCCTCTCAACTCTTATTCATAATAAAAGACAGAATGAAATTACAACCTTACCCTCATAGAAATAAGGGAATAACACTTAACAGAAAATAGAAACTAAACTAAAAACTGGAACCTAATTACTACTATGCCCATTACACATGGGTGGTGACTACTATAGATCACGACACTCCCCCTCAAGTTGGTTGTGCATGTATATCATGCATACCCAACTTGGACAATATAGTGTGAAACGGTTTCCCAGGTAACCCTTTCGTGAAAATGTCTGCCAGTTGATCCTCTGATCTAATAAATAGAATTTGAATCTGACCACTTTCAAGTTTCTCTTTAATGAAGTGACGGTCAATCTCAACATGCTTGGTCCTATCATGCTGAACCGGATCATGAGCTATACTGATGGCAGCCTTGTTGTCACAAAACAAAGTCATGGTTGAAGGACTTTTGACTCTGAAGTCCTCAAGTAAACCCTTCAACCATAAGAGTTTACATATTCCCTGAGCCGTTGCTCGGAATTCGGCTTTTGCACTGGAACGAGCTACCACATTTTGTTTCTTGTTACGCCACGTGACCAGATTTCCACCTATAAATGTGCAATATCCTGAGATTGATTTTCGATCTGGATTACCAGCCTAATCCGCATCAGTATACGCCTCCACCCTGAGATGAACATGTGGTGAGAGAAGAATCCATTTTCCCAAAGCAGTCTTTAGGTAATGAAGAATCCTATATACTGCCTCCAAACGAGTGGAATAGGGATCAGGCATAAATTAGCTCACCAAACTTACTGCAACTGCAGCATCAGGTCTGGTATGTGACAGGTATATCAGCCTCCCAACTAATCTCTGGTACCTTCCTTTATCTATCGGAGTTCCTTCTTTCTCCTTGAGCTTTGCATTGGAGTCCAAAGGAGTATCACATGGGCGACATCCCTAATAATCCTGTCTCTAAAAGAAGATCATGGACATACTTTCTTTGAGAGAGAAAAATGCCCTTGGTAGAGCGAGCGACCTCAATCCCAAGAAAGTACCTCAGCTTTCCAAGATCCTTGATTTCAAATTCTTTTCCTAAAAACATCTTCAATTTTCTTATTCCATCATCATTGCTACCTGTAACACCAATATCATCTAAATATACAAGGAATGCCGTGAAACTTCCTGAAGCATGTTTGATGAACAAAGTATGATCAGCATTACTCTGAACATATCCAAAAGTTATCATAGCTTTGTGAAACCGTCCAAACCATGCTCTAAGAGACTGCATGAGACCATACAGGGAACGTTTCAACTCGCATACCTTCCCTTCAGTGCTTGCATCTGTAAAACCAGGTGGGCAATCCATATAGACTTCCTCTTTGAGCTCCCCGTGAAGAAAGGCATTCTTCACATTGAGCTATTGTAGATCCCAATTGTGATGTACAACACATGCCAAAAGAATCCTGACTGTTGTCATCTTGGCTACTAGCGCAAATGTTTCTTGATAATCAATCCCATATGTCTGGGTAAATCCACGGGCAACCAACCTTACCTTATATCGATCAACCGTGCCATCACTGTTCTTCTTGACTGTGTAGACCTACTTACACCCTACTGGTCTCTTACCTGGTGGAATAGAGACAAGATCCCAAGTATCATTCTTCTTTAATGCTCTCATTTCCTCCATCATTGCAGCTTTTTAGCGTTCATCTGTAATTGCATCTTGCCATTTCTGTGGAATAGAAACAGAGGAAAGCGAAGACACAAATGCACGGAAGGTTGAAGATAAAGAAGTATATGACACAAAGTTAGAAATTGGATGGGTGGTGCAAGACCTTTTACCTTTACAAAAGGCAATAGGAAGATCAGAATCAGAATCAGAGGAAGGAACTTCCTTACGAAGTGATAGCTGTCTCTGGATCCAAGGTAGGCGAAGGGACATGTGTAGTTGCATTGATGGTAGTGGTCCTTCTTTGCTTGCTTCTGGCACGGCTACGGCTGTAAACCTGCAAAGGTCTAAGACTAGTAAGGATAAGTGCATGTGAAGAAGGGTCATTTGGAGGTATATTTATCTCAACTGAAACAGGGTCTCCCTCTGTAACTGAAATTGAGGCTTCCAAAACTAAGGTGGAAATCTGTTAATGAGAGAAGTAGAAGCAAGAACAGCGTCACTCCAAAACCGAGACAGAACATGGCCATCAAACATAAGTGCTCTGGCCATTTCCAGAAGATGGCGATTTTTCCGCTCAGCCACCCCATTTTGTGCAGGTGTGGCAACACAACTGGTTTGATGAATGATCCCCTGTTCAGACAAGTATTGCTGAAACAGGCTGTCCAGATATTCCTTGCCATTGTCACTTCGAAGAACTTTTACTTGAGCTTGTAATTGTGTCTTAATCATGTAGTGGAATTGGCGGAAGCATTGAAAGACCCCACTTTTATTATGCATGAGATAGACCCAAGTTGTCCTGGAATAGCATTCAATAAATGTGACAAACCATCGATGGCCCAAAATAGAGGGAGTCCGAGAAGGGCCCCAAACATCAGAGTGCACCAAATCGAAAGCAACACTACTTTTATTATCAGAAAGGGAATAGGTAATTCGAGCCTGGTTAGCCAAAATACAAGCTTCACATAATAACTCGGTTTAATTACAATGCTTAAATAAATAGGGAAACAACTGGGATAACACTACGGGAGAAGGGTGCCCAAGACGCTTATGCCATTTCTAGAAGGTGCTGACAACTGTAGAGAGCTGTTGAGGTGTAGGTTGTGGGGAAGGCCATGAAGATGTGTCTGCTAAGGGACCATCGTCAAGCAAGTAGAGACCACCATACAATCTACCATGTCCAATCGTCTTCCCGTTCACCAGATCCTGAATTATACACGAGGAAGGAAAGAAGGTTACTTTACGATTCATAGATTTGGAAAGGCTACTAATAAATAACAAGTTCGTTGAGAAACTAGGAACATGGAGAACAGATTGCAAAGTAAGACTAGGGGAGCAACGAATGGACCCCTTTCCAGAGATAGTAGAGAGAGATCCATCTGATACTCAGACTGTATCGTTCCCAGAAAAGGGAAAATACAGATGGAAAGAACTAGTTGAACCGGTCATGTGATCAGTGGCCCCAGTGTCCATAAACCATGAGCTAAGAACAGAAGAAGCACAATGACCATCATGAGAAATACCTGACTGGACGAAATAAGAACCTAGTGTAATAGATGGTACTGTAGCTGCAGTAGATGGACGAAGAAGGTGTCTGAGAGCCTGTAGTTCTTCTGTGGACAGCATAGTTGGTGGGCCAGTAGGGATGCACGTCTCTGTCTGATTTGCCTGTGGAGCTTTAAAAGTCTTGAATCGCTGAGGTCCTCGCTCACGTCTTTTTGCCTCAAAGTCTACTGATTTGCCATGCAACTTCCAACAGGTTTCCTTCGTATGGTAGTCCTTCCCACAGTAATCACACCTGATTGGTTTACTAACTGTAGAGACAACTAGTTGAGTGGATTGGAGGGATGATCTTTCTACAGGAAGTAGAGGCATCATAGAGGTACGATGCATATCTTCAGATTAAACCAATGCATTAGCTTGTTCCAGAGATGGAAGTAGCTCTCTACTAAGAACATGGGCTCTGATCTGATCAAATTCTACATTCAATCCTGCCAAAAAATTGTATACCCTTAATTTATCCTTTACAAGCTTTTATTGCAGAAGCATCAACAGCACACTCAGCAATGAAGGTATCATAATAATCAAGTTCTTGCCACAAGCTATGAAGTTCAAAGTAGTATTGGGAGACAATAACATCTCTTTGCTTTGTGGCACCAATCTTCACATGAAAGTCATAAATCAATGCATAATTTCCTACCTGGGAATATGTCTCCTTGGCAGACTTTCAAATTTTTGTAGCATCAGGTAAGAGTACATAGCCTCAACCAATTTTAGGATCCATTGAACCAATCAAATAGGCAATCACAATAAAATTTTTCGATGCCCACTTATCATATAGTTTATCTGTCTAAACATGGGCTTTCCTCTGACCATTAATAAAAAAAAAAGGCCTCTAGCAGATATTGCCATCTGTGCTGTCTTAGACCACACTAAATAGTTGGTTCCATCCAACTTAATTGGGTTGAGAGCAATAGAGGTGAATTCAATCTTGGAGGGCTCCATATTAGGAGAAGCAACTTCAAAGAGATCAGTCATGATGATAAGACTGAAATAACAAAAAAATTACCTTGAACTGAGATGCCGTGTATCACTCTTATGGGAACAGAGACACAGATACAGCAAGTTTTCAATCCTTAAACTGGCATGGAAGAATCGAGGTTGGCTATTATGGTGATCTCTTCAACATACATCCCTTCAATGATGGATACACGGCAAAGCATAAAAAAAATTTTGAACTGGTTTAGTTCATCTCTTCAGAAAATTTATGTAGGAAGAACAAACCTTTGAAAATTAGATGTCGGTTTTGATTGGAACCAAGGAAAAAGGCAATTATGGAAGGCGGTGATGATAGGAAGCAAAGAAAAAAGCAAAGCAAAAAAAAAAATTTAGAGAGAAAAAAACTTGTCGTTGGCGGTAATTGTGTAATGAAAAAAAAAAAACTGTGGACTGGTAATGTCGACAGTTAAAAAGAGGTTATGAAAAACAGGGAAAAAACGAATGGGATGGGCAGGTATTAGCTGTGGGATGTTGCGGTAATATGGGCAGAAAAAAAAAACGGAGAAAAAAAAAACCAGGCTACGTGATGGTGGTAGTTTTATGGAAAGAAACAGGTTTAACAAAATAAAAATAAAAAAACAGAAGAAAAGATAAGAAGGGATTGCAGCACACCTTTTATGGAGAGGACTTGCAGCAGTTCTATGGAGAAGAGAAGAGCTGACGGCAGTGTTTTGGAGAAGAGAAGGGATGGTGGCAGGTTTTTTGGAGAAGAGAGAGAAGAGAGAAGAAGAAATGGCGGCAGCCCTAAAGTGGCTCTGATACCATGTTGAATAAAATGGAATGAGAGAAATTAGGTCTCTCTCCTCTCAACTCTTATTTATAATAAAAGACAGAATGAAATTACAACCTTACCCTCATAGAAATAAGGGAATAAGACTTAACAGAAAATAGAAACTAAACTAAAAACAGGAACCAAATTACTACTATGCCCATTACACATGGGCAGTGACTACTATACATCACGAAAAATATATTCAATATCAATATAAAAAATAGATAATAAAGCTTGTCATCTAGCAAATATCTGTTTAGATAATAGGTTCTTGACATCCTTTTCAAGAACGTCTTTAGCATCTATAAAATCTATGCGGACAAGGAAATTCTGATTAAGTAAATCACTTTCAAATTTAGTTATACAACGTACCATAGAAAGAATTTCTTTTTTTATTGTAGAGTATTTTTGCTGGGCTTGGGGCCATATTCCAAAGGTGAACCTCACTAATTGTTCTTTAGCAGGTTGTTGGGAAAGAAGTTTTTGTCTAAGTATCCCCCCGAAACTGATATCAGAGGCATCGATTTCAACAATTTTAAAAGCATCAGGGTGAGCTACATTGAGGCAAGGAAGTTCCTTGGCATTGAACTTAATTCGTTGGATGCTTGGGTATGAACAAGAGTCCAGGGTTGGTTTGGCATATTTAGCCAAGTCCTTGTAGAATTAGATATAATTGAGGCTACCCTGACACTGTTATAGCTGGGTCATGTCGGTATTCTCATCAGGAAATTTATCAGCAAACCGGATGGCACGCTCGATCGGTATGATTGTACCGAAAGTAATATAATGTCCAACCGTATACACATTTGAAAGAGTTTAATTTTCTTCGCAGATACGGAAAGACCTTGCTTAATAATCTTAAAAAAAATGCTTAAGTGTTTCCAGAGTTAATCAATAGAATTGAATAGATCAAAACATCATCAATACAGATAATAATGAATTGAGAATAACAGATAATAATGAATCGAGAATAAGGATTAAATATTTGATTCATAATATTCTGAAATTCAGAAGGGGCATTTTTAAGTCAGTTAAGAAGATAAATTTTATTTGGAAGAGGATAACGAATCCATTTGAACAGCTAACAAGACTGACATCGGGGCTGCCTGCGACTGCTGCTGAAGGAGTGGTAATTCCAAAAGCTGCTGCTAACCCTAATCAACACCTGACTGCCGCAGATACTGTGGCTATGCAGAAGGATTATCAGGGTTTTCCGATTGATACTGAGGGTGCTGTGAACCTAGATTTGATCCAGGGATATGAAGGCCGATAGCCTAACAGAAGTTCACGGCGGCGGATGCAGAAAGAGAAGGGCAAGACTGTCATGGGGATGGAGCCAGAAGTGCAGACAGAAACCCAAGTAGCAGGTAACTGAAGTAGCCATATCAACCCTGTGGAGGACAAGATGGCTTTGATTGGAAGATTTTTTTCTAAGGGAATTCTTCTACAGGATATTGGCCGTTCAATAAGTGAGCAATGGGTGGTAAAAAAATTTGAGATGACTTCTCTTGGCATGGGATATATCATCTTCAGATTCTTCTCAGTGAATGATATGATGTCTATCTGGAAAAGAAGAGTAACAAGGGTTAATGGCCATCCAATTAAATTCCAGAGACGGGAACCTGACTTTGATGTTTCCAAGCAAAGAATTAACAAGCATGTGCAATGGGTTCGGTTCCCAAAACTCCCTATTGAATACTGGAATGAACATCTACTGTTCTCATTGGGGAAGTCATTGGGAAGGCCCGTCACTGTGAATAAAAATACAAAAAAACAGAGTTCTTGGTCGGTATGCAAGATTCTGTATTGAAATGGTCAATGGAGCACCCAAGCCTCTGAAATTATGGTGGAAAGGGTGCAAGGAGGGAAGCAGAGTTTTTTTATACAGGTTGTGGAGTATGAGGAGCCACCATTAAAATGCAGTATCTGCTCAAAGTTTGGAAATGAACAGGAGGATTATCCTACCAAATCTAATACAGCAGATACAAATGACAAAGGAGATCATAATGTGGAAGGGGAGGAACATCTTTCTGAATTACCTACATCTGGTCCAGCTGGGGTAATCACACTGAACATGCCAGCAAATCCAACTGCTCAGGTAAATGCACTTATTCCTGCAGACCATTCGGACATACCTATGGGGATACAACAAAATGAGCCTTTAGCAAGGACAATGTCTTGGGCCGATATGGCTGATGATGCTGCTGATGCTGAGGCTGCTTCTGTGGAAAGATGAAGGGGATGCTAATGAAGAAGAGGAACATGGCCAAATCTCTGGTACTGTCCCACAGGTTTCACTCTAATCTCCATCTCAGGTTTAGCAGGTGTTATAAATTCTGACTTTGTGGCCACTAGTCCTCAAGTAGCAACTCCTGTAAGATCTCCTCCTACAGGGACTGGTAGTGGAACCACTATTAATCTTGGCCCAAGGGCTACCGTGGAAGTTACCAGTTCAGAACTGGTGACCATTGATAGACTGCTAGATGAACCTTTCTCTGAGGCAAGGCCTAGAAGAGGGAGGTCTGGGAAGAAGGGAGGTAAGGACAAAGACACTGGATCCAAATGAAGATTATATTCTGGAATATAAGGGGTTTCTTGAACCTGAAATCAAGACAAGCAGTACGTAGTCTGGTCAGAGAGCATTCACCTTCAATATTGTGTTTAGCTAAACCAACGTTGGGTGCAAATAATATCCAAGTGCAATGATGCATAGCCTAGGGTTCTCTATTGATTTTATTCATAATGAAAGAATAAATAAGCACCCAAATCTATGGGTTTGCTGGAAGCGTGACATTTAGAAGCCTGCTGTGATAATGTCATCTGAGCAGCATTTAACACTGTCAATGCAATTGGATGGACTTCTCCATTTGGTTACTTTTGTCCATGCACATTCCCTTAAAGCCAAGAGAAGGGATCTGTGGGATGATATCGTTTCTATGGGAAATCCATCAGCCCCATGGCTGGTAACAGGTGACTTTAATAGTTGTCTGTTCTCACATGAGAAGGTAGGACTTGGGATTTTTAATTCTACAGCAGCAGATGAGTTTGCAGCTTGTTCGGATGCCATACCCCTACATCACATTCAGCCTTTGGGTTTAAAGTACACATGGACTAACAAAAGGCTTGTAGGAAATGTAAAGGCCCTTCTAGACAGAAGTGTATGCAATGGAGCATGGCTAGATAGATCTGAAGATAGTTTCCAATGTGTGCTACCCAGGTCAGTGTCTGATAATAGTGCCTTAGTCATTGGATGTTCTTCTATTCCACGGCCTGCAAATATTCCTTTCAGAATGCAAAGGTTCTGGTTAGACCATAAAGATTTTGATAAAGTAGTGAGTGATGCTCGGAATAATTCAGTGCCAGGTTATCCATATTTTGCATTGTCTCAGAAACTAAAACATCTCAAAACAGTTCTGAGAAAATGGGCAAAGGCTACTTATTCGAAAGCTAATGAAGAAGTGAAATTGGCTGTGGTGGACCTTGAGGATATACAAGAAGCTATTCAAAATATCGGCTTGAACCATACTTTGAAGGAAGATGAAAGTAGAGTTCTTCAAAGGGTAGAAAGTGCTCTGGATCTCCAAGAGCCTATATGGAAAGAAAACTCAAGAATCCAATGGCTAAAGAATGGTGATAGGAATACTAAATTTTATCACAGCCATGCAAGTGCAAGAAAGAGGAAGAATGCAATAAGGATTCTGAAAACTGATGATGGGAGCATATTGGAAGATCAACAAGTTATTAAAGATTATATTACATCTTTCTATGAAAATCTACACAGATATGCAGGATTCACAGCTCATGATGAGTTGCTAAATGTCGTTCCAAGACTGATGACAGAGGAGCTTTCTAATGCTATAGATGCAACCCCAACAATAGAGGAAATCAAGACTGCAGTTTATGATCCAAACCTGGACAGTGCACCAGGTCTGGATGGGTTCCCAGGTAGACTCTTTCAGGTATGCTGGAACATTGTGGGTAAGGATGTCGTGATTGCAGTTATCTATTTTTTCAGGACTGGTAATCTATCACCTTGTGTCAACAGTATTTTTATTACTTTGGTCCCCAAAATTAATGGTGCTGTGAAACTGACTGACTACCGACAAATCTGTGTTGAAATTTCATATACAAAACTCTGCCCAAAATCTTGTCAATGAGATTAGGAGAATATATGAATATTCTGATATCAGAGGAGCAGGGTGCCTTTGTTAAAGGACGATTGTTTCACAATAACATTGGTCTGGCCTTAGAGCTTACCACCATCAAGAGAAGGAAGTCTAAAAGGGGTTCTATGGCTCTCACGCTGGACATTCAAAAAGCTTTTGACACTTTAGAAAGGGGCTTTCTTTTTGATACCCTGAAAAAGTTTGGATTTTCAACTGTATTTGTTAATCAAATTTCCACTTTTTTTAAATCAGCAAGGATGTCAGTGATGCTCAATGGGGGGACAGTTGGTTTTTTTGAAGCTTCAAGAGGGCTCCGACAAGGAGACCCATTATCTCCCATGCTATTTGTAACAGTTTGGAAAATAAAAGAAAACCAAAAAACCAAAAAGAGAGAAAAATAGAAGGATCGATTCTCCAAAGAAGAGGAAGAACCGAATTGATACATCCTCCTCCCATGGTTTCTTTATTTATAATCAAAGAGGAGAAACAGTAGTTTAGGAAATTTCCCTAATTACAATCATAAGCTAATTAGGAAAGTAAATCTAGGCAACTTATGAAATAAATCCTCATAATAAAGGGAACCTATAATAACCAATCTAAATAAACCATAAATAACAAGGTGGGACCAATGGGGCCCATGTGCACATAGTAGCACATGGTATAGCTATCGCTAACACCCCCCTCAAGCTGGAACATGGGGGAATGTAAGAGTTATAGCTTGAAACAACATGTTAGCAGAAGCAGCAATAGCAGCAGCACAATATAGGTTACTGTGAATCAAGCAGCAATAGTAGCAGTAGTAGTAGTAAGCAGCACAGTATAGGTTACTGTAAACCAAGCAGCAACAGCACAGTATAGGTTACTGTGAACCAAGTAGCAATAACAACACAGTTTGAAGTCACTGTGAACCAAGCAGCAACAACTACACAATATAAGTCACTGTGAACCAAGTAGAAGTAGCATCAGCAATAAAGCAGACACTAAGTAGCAACAGCAGCACAGTAGCACAGTGTAGGTCACTGTGAACCAAGTAGTAGAGACCACATCAGATGCAATTAGTAGAGGCTACATCAGGTAGTAGAGGCAGCAATAAAAAAATCTTGAGTAGCAGTAAAAAAAAAAAATCTTGAGCAACAGTTCTTGAAGCCAAGAACCAAATTTTGAATAAAACCTTTGAACAAGATCTTGAACAAGATCTTGAACCAGTAGTGTAGTAGTCACAAGAAGTAAGCAGAAAAGTTTGCATCACATGCAACAAGTAGGCATCATATGGTAGTAGCAACAAGTAGGCATCATACAGTAAGTAGGCTGAGCTTTCTTCAATGAACTTGAACAGATATATATATATATATATATATATATATATCATCCCCCCTTCACATGGAGCATTCCATGTGGACAAATAACGGAGGGGAACACCCAACGAGAATCGATTTCAATAATCAGTACCCTTCAAATGAACAAACCAGAAAATCAATTAACACAACCGATCTCCAAAAATTCGAACCAGAAACCTGAATAAGACAATTGATTCTAGCAATCGATCTCCCCCAATAAATCGAACCAAAAAATTGAATAAAAAAAATCAATTCAAATAATCGATATCACCAAAAAAATCGAACTTTTACAGTGAGTCAAATCACTGTAGCAAATAAAAATATCAGACAAGCCATATACGAGCAAGAGCAATCATTACTCCATGCAAAATTCAATCTTACGTGGTCTAGGTCCCTACAAGATAATAAAATTGCTAATACAAGGCGAATGGCAATTCTGTAAATTCTGACCACACTTATGGGCCCACCACAAACAAGATAAACTCAAATAATACGGATAATGGTAATTCAGTAATTTTGTCGAAGCACAAGACCCTAAGAAAGGAACATACAAACCCAATGGCAGAATCGTATTTTCAGACATAAGGTACCCAAGTAGTAAGCAAACTCAAATAAAGTGAGGAGAGCAAAATTTTAATTATTCTGAAATTGAGAACATGGGTAGGGACGGTAATAAGAGCTAGGACAAAAAAGTAATTAACAAAAGAAGATGGGACTATCTTGGGTTTAATGAAAGTATGTATAGATTAAAATAGAAAGAAGAGTTTTACATCATAAGAAGCATCACAAGAGATAATATTAAAGTTGTCTTCCTCCTCACGATTCTCAGCTCACGAACGAAACCAGCAAGAACAAGTTCATTCGAAATCAACCTCTATGACTCCAAATTGAAGGAAATTGTGGGAGATTGTTTGCAAGCAATAGACATATCGATTTCAGCCCGCAAAGGTACCAAATCTAAGGAGATTAGCAAACCAATCCCTTGCTGAAACCAGATCTGGAGGAAGTTGCAGATCCCGTACCAGGTGAGATAACTCAATCAAAAAAAGGATCCATTCAAGAAGAAAATTGAAGGTTTTGGTAACAACCCAAAATCAGGTTGAACCAACATCAGACACAAATGAAGAAGATTCACCGATCAAGCAATTCAAAAATGAACCAAGAAAAATTAGGGGTTCTGCCAGAGTTAAAGAAGAACAGTAGCAGAAACAGCTCCCAATAAAGTAGAATAACAGAAGAAGGGATCGGAGAAAGCAGACCAGAAACAAGATTAAGAAATACCAAATAAATTAGTCGAACCAACCTTTCGGCCCTAATAGTAGCATATAACCAAATAAATTACATCCAAAACCCAACCTTTAGATGCAACAGTAATCGAGAATAGATAAAGCCTTGCGCAATAGCAGATGGTAGTGAACCGCTTTGGAAAGCTTGCGGCAGCAGTAACGGTAGCAAACTCAATCGATCAGGTATGAAACTTTAGACACCCATCATCTTCATCGAAACCTTAGTTCTCTTCTTCTACAAACTGGGTTTCATCACCAACCAGAAACTCAGATACGACTCTCAAAACAGTAGTTGTAGAATCCCAAGTAAGGATCAACTACTGCTCTGATACCATGTAATAGTTTGAAAAATAAAAGAAAACCAGAAAACCAAAAAGAGAGACAAACAAATAGAAGAAGGATCGATTCTCCAAAGAAAAGGAAGAACCGAATTGATACCTCCTCTTGTGGTTCCTTTATTTATAATCTATAACAAAAAAGTAAGAAAGGGAAGATGGAGAGAATGGAGAATAGAGAAGAGGGAGAGAGAATCAATGTATTTTTACTCTCCTTATGTCCTTGTATTTATAGAGAAAATAGTAACAAGATACAACTCAATCTCTAAGTCTTAGAGATGTACTAAAATACAAAGACTAATAAAGAAAAGAAATTAACTAACTTAGGAAAGAGATAAACTAACTTAAGAAAAAAAAAAGATAATTTAGTCAATAAGACTAAGATTTATTCCAATTACCAACTAGAGAACTAGACTATTTAAGAAACTATCTTAAGACCCTCCCTCAAGCTCGAGCACGGGGGAATGTGAGAGCTTCAGCTTGGAACAATGTAGGAGCGGAAGTAGAAACAGCAGTAGTAGCAGCAATAACTGTAGTCATGGCTGTAGTAGTAGTAGTAGTAGCAGTGAGAGGTCGCATCACATGTAACTAGTAATAAAGGTTGCATCACGTACAACCATAGTAGGCTCCGACACGAGCAAGGTAGTAGTAGGCTCCAACATGGGCAAGGTAGTAGTAGGCTCTAATATGAGTAAGGTAGTAGTAGGCTCCAACATGAGCAAGGTAATAGTAGGCTCCAACATGAGCAAGATAGTAGAAAGTGTCTCTTCCATGAGTAGAAACGAACCAACAAATAATAATAATAATCTTCAACTGATGACTTGAGCAAATAAGTAATCTTCAACTGATAACTTGAGCAGATAAGAATCTCCAATCTCCCCCTCACGTGGAGCATGCCACATAAACAAATAATACAGAAACTCAACTGAATGATGCAAACCCAGATCCTATTAGGTCCACTAATAGGCCCATTCCAAATAATATAGAAACTCAACTTCAATTATCAGTGGCAATCTCATAATAAATCAGAACTTAATAATTTTGGGTGAAACAAACAAGCCTTAGGACTGAACTGGTTAGAATTAAAGTAAACCAAGTAGACTTGGAAGCAAAAATAAGAGATGAGACATAACAGAATTATTGTTAAAGGAAAGGGTAATTTGGGAAGTCTAATTAAAAGAAAAATATAAAAAAAAAAAAAGCAATTGGTGGGAATGACGTGGGGAAGGAAAAGGAAGGTTGTCTTCAACCTTTCAACAGGAGCAAGGAGGCGGAAACCAGATGGGGTTTCAATCGACCCAGCAAACTTTGAGTCAATCAAGCTGAAATTTTAGGAGAAGGGTCGCAACTCACGGATCTACCAAAGCCAGTCAATGGGAGTAAGATTCATCTAGTCTAAATCAGATACAAGAGCCCTAAAACATAGTCTGGCGGTAATTGTTAACTAGAACAATTACAAACGATGAAAACCTAAGGACCAAGTCGCTTTAGAAAGGCGAACTAAATCCCCAAGTCTAAACTCGAACTGACTTGTAACGAGGGAATTCTAGCGATTCTACACCCAACCCATATCTAATGTGAACAGCAACAAAGGAGAAGAAAAGAACGACAGCATGAATACTGAACAGAAATCAAGGAATATATGAGAAGAAGGATATCAGAAGATATGATGGGGTAGTTCGGAAACCAAAAAACAGATCTTGATTGCAGTAACCAAAAAAAAAAAAAAAAAACCGAAGGGTATATCACATCAATAGAAAAATAAGATCAATAGTAGATCATATGCAGTAGGGGCAGCTATGGTGGCTGTACACCAGAACGATGAACTTAAACGACTCTTAAAACAGCACCTGCTCTGATACCATATAACAAAAAAGAAAGAAAGGGAAGATGGAGAGAATGGAGAATGGAGAAGAGGGAGAGAGAATCAATGTATTTTTACTCTCCTCATGTCCTTGTATTTATAGAGAAAACAAGTAACAAGATACAACTCAATCTCTAAGTTTTAGAGATGTACTAAAATACAAAGACTAATAAAGGAAAGAAATAAACTAACTTAAGAAAAAGATAAACTAACTTAAGAAAGAAAAGATAGCTTAGTCAATAAGACTAAGATTTATTTCAATTACCAACTAGAAAACTAGACTATTTAGGAAACTATCTTAACATAATCAAAGAGGAGAAACAATAGTTTAGGAAACTTCCCTAATTACAATCATAAGCTAATTAGGAAAGTAAATCTAGACAACTTAGGAAATAAATCCTAACAATAAAGGGAACCTATAATAACCAATTTAAATAAACCATAAATAACAAGGTGGGACAAATGGGGCCATATGCAAATAGCGGCACATGGTATCGCTATCGCTAACACCATTCATTCTGGGAGAAGAGGTCCTATGTAGAAGCTTAAAGAAGATGGCAATGACGTTTCACATCAAGCCCCTTAATTGCAAATGCTCAGCTACTCCATCCCACTTGTTCTTTGCAGACGACATTATATTGTTTATACAGGCTAGCCTAAGGGATACCTGCAGGCTCAAAAAAGTGCTACAATCCTACTCAGAGTTCTTGGGCCAGAGGGTGAACGCAAGTAAAAGTAAAAGTTTCTATTATGGTGTATCTGCAGCTTGAAAAAACAAACTACAAGCTTGCTTAGAATTCACAGAAGGTAAGTTTCCCACTAAATATCTTGGCGTAAAATTATTTTTTGGAAAATCAAAGAAAGTATTTCATGCCATTATTGGATAAACTAAAAAAAAATTCTCAGTTTGGCATGGGAGAGTATTATCCATGGGCGGATGGGTGGAACTAGTGAAGTCAGTCATAAGAAGTAATTTCATCCACTCCCTTTCGGCATGTCTATGGCCAAAAGGAATTATAAATCAAGCTGAAAGATGGATGTGTAACTTCATTTGGAGTGGCGATCCAAATGTTAGAAAATCTGTTGTAGTTAACTGGACAAAGTTTGTAGACCAAAGAAGGAGGGTGGTCTTGGCATACGGAGCATAAGAGAGGTAAACCGTGCTTTACTTTCCAAGATGACTTGGAATCAATGTTCAAAATCTCAGCGAGATCTTGAATTTCTTGAAGATCTCGCCTCGATACGGTGTCTCAACCAGTCTCGACCATTTCTCAACATTTTCGACAAGTTCTTGACTGGTCTCGACATAATGTATGAATTATGATTGTATGGTCTACTTGACTACTTTGGTTTTTTTTACTATGACAATTAACTAATTAAGCGTTATTATGTTTATTCTTCTCCTAAAATATAATTTACTGGCTCATTTGGTCTTCTGTGATCTTCTATTAGTGTAACATTATGTAGAATAGTCAATATTACCCTAGGTTTACATTTGAACTTCAGACCGACACTGCCAAACATGGGTGTAAACCCAAACAACTACCATGTGTGATTATTTATACAGTTTTATGGTTTAAATATGATTATATATATACTTAAATAGGATTTTCTGGAGTATCAAACCTTAAAATAGTTATTTTAGGGTCGAAACACACATTTTAAGCCTTCGCGGCTTTTGTGCACTGTCTCGCCGAGATCTCGACCGAGATCTAGATCTCTGAGATCTCGATTTCTCAGAGGGTCGAAACACCCTCGAGACTCGAGATTTTAAACCTTGCTTCGAATGTGCTCACAGATGACTCCTTATTTGCTCGGATCAAGATACTTGCGCATGAATGGAACCATGAGAAGAGTGACAGACCCATCGGTGGTATAGAAAAGCATGCATAAAACTTGGGACTGGACTGCAAAGCATGTAAGATGGTTGGTGGGTGATGGAAAGAACATTAATTTTTGGACTGATCATTAGGTAGGTCCCTTCACTATTGCAGAGCGAGTTGAATCGCCAATGACGACTATTGAAGGCCTACAATCTAAAGTTGGTGACTTTATTGTGCAAGGTTCGTGGGTTTTTCTAGAGGTTTCATCAACAAGCCTTAACACAGTCATTGCTCAAATTAAACACATTCAGCTAACAAAGGGTGTCAAGGATAAAGCTGTATAGTCTTTAGAATCTAATGGGAGGTTTCCGGTGTATTCATCATGGAGATCAAATAGAGAAACAGGTTCATATCCAAATTGGCATGCAGATGTGTGGAATAATAATTTGGATCCCAGCGTCTCAATTTTTGGGTGACGCTGGTGCCACAAACGACTTCCTACTAATGACGCCATCAAGAGAAGGAAAATACACCTAGCATCACGGTGTTATTTATGCCAAAAATGTGAGGAGACTTTCGATCATGTTTTCTTACAATGTGAAGTATCAATGAAGCTATGGGACTCTTTGCTATTCATTTGCAATTTAAGATGGGAGGGTTTCCATTTTATGGATCAGTTATTCTCTTGGAGGAAGAGGAAGAAAAGAATTGCTCCTGTACATAGCCTATGGATGCCGCTTTTGTTTATATGTCTGGACAACATACGGAAAGTAAGTAACAGAAGTCGTCATGATGGTGTAAAACCGAATTGTAAAAGAAGCCGACTTGAAATTGGGAAAGTTCTTAATGCTGCATCAGAAAGGAATCCATGCATCATTAGAAGTGCTGAAAACCTACAAATAAAGGAGCAATTTAGATTATACTGCTACCCCACAAAGCAAAGCCAGGTGAAATCTATTACACGGAGGAAACCACCACATGGATGGATTAAACTAAATGTGGATGGCTGTTCTCTAGGGAATCCACATGATGCAGGTGCAGGGGGAATCTTCAAAGACAACAGTGGACAGGTGATTTTGGCTTTCACAGATTACATTGCTAATGCTGCAAATTACCAAGCTGAGTTATGTGCTATAATGAGAGGTTTGCAAGAAGCTACAAAGCTTGGGACTAAGCAATTATGGGTGGAATGTAACTCTGCATCAATGGTAGATTGTATTCTGAGGAAGGCACCTCCATGGTACATGGTGCAGCAGTGGAACAAACTACAAGCAGATCTACATGATACTAAAGTTTGCATTACACATTGTTTTAGGGAAATAAATGTGATTGCTGACACTCTGGTAAAGAGAGCAGCAAATGAAATGTCATCAGAGATTTGGACCACATGCCCAAACTTTATTGCTAAAGATGTGGTTTGGGATGCTTCTGAGCGTGAATGGTTTAGATTCACATAGTTTTTTTATATAACAATGGTAGGGCTCTGGTGATGGCAATGCCGAAGGTGGAGCTTTTTCTATCATTGTTTTCTTTTGTAACACTTATTATTTTTTATTACAATTAATACAAGTTGCTGACCTATAGCAAAAAAAAAAAATCCATTTACCGACTTTATTTAATGATTTATAATTGATAACAAGACGAGGTGTTATGCTGTGTTCGATTTCAGCATTGTGGTAGACAGAATGCAAAACAACTCCAAGGGGTTTGCTAGGTCGAAGTAATCCTTTGGCCGAGGAAATCCATAATCTCTTGATGACAGGTTTAGCACTGACTAGTTGACATTTGAGCGGCATGAGCTTTAGTAGGAATCATTCTCAGGAAATCCTTCCTCACAAGGAAGATTAACAACATGAGTTTTCCTAGTGACCAAAAGGAATTTGGAACTTCGGCACATGCTTCCCGCTCATGTTGGTTGTGAAAATCCTTAACTAAGAGTTAGAAGGCCAGAGTTGTTAGCTACTATTCTAATGTCCTTTGTTGAACTTCTGAATTTAGAGAGCAAAAAAAAATTCCTTAGATTGTATTTGTTGCTGAAGAAAATTTAACGAATGGGTTGTTTGTTGTTCTAGAAATGCAATTTAAGGTGATGGCGCCTTTAATGGTAGTCTTTATTCCGAACTCATTATTCATTGCACAGGATACAGGATATTTATATTGAGGCTCAATGAAATGAATGATCCAACTTTATCTTACTCACTTCCTAGTTCCTACTATTGAGAGAGCACAAAAAGGAGAGAAGGCCCATTGGCAATTTTAGAAACTCATCTGTAGAAAAGGGTCCGCAAGATTGCTACCCTCTTCTGTCTTCTTACATTCTTTCCTGAGCATTTCTTGCTCTCTTTCTCACTCCTTTGACCCTCTTATAACACCAGATCAGATTAGATCATGCTTTACATCTTGATAATCAAACTGCATCTCTCATAGTGAGGATGGATGTTTAAGGGGGGAGAGAGAGAGAGAGAGGTTCCAGCCAAGAACAAAGAGGAAAGGACAGAAGAGCAGAGGAGATATGACTGATTAAAATTTTAAGGTTATCATTTTATTTGGCCCAAATGACGGGTATAACTGTAATTTTATGAAAATTCATTTCTGTAATTAAAATATGAACTGGCAGGAGACCATATCCTTTTTCTCACTGCCGCAAACTAAAACCATTAAGAACAGGATAAGAGATTGAAATTTTTTAAAAACAGAATCCTTTATAAGATGGGCTAGATATTTTCCCATAAAATAATACTTATAGGTGGTTGGTTGGATTAAACATATTTAAGGAAGATCAAATCCCAACATTTACAAGCTTTCCTTCAAAATAGCTGAATCTGTTGGACGGCAAGGGTGGCGAACAAAATAATATAACCTTTTTGTTACGAACCAACATGCATGGTTGTATGGATCGTATGGTAGTTATTATCATATGGGAGTTATTATCATGTGGAGCTGTAGTTATTATAGAAATAGTTATCTTTGTAGTATTTATTATAATTTGGGGAAGTTATTATGTAGTTATAAGATATGGATAGTACCGTAGTAGTCATACGTAGTTCTAGTACGAGGATAGGGAGTTGTAACTATTTGTACTCTGCTATTTATTTGAAGAATAGAAGTAAGTGAGACTTGGAAATCTTAAATCATTATCATTTGACTCTTGGAAGAGACCACCGAGGCCAAGCTTCCAATGTAAAGCTGGAAGCAGCACCCTCAATAGAACCAACAAATCTTCCTACTTCATCTCCTATTATCTCCCTCTTACTTGATCCCTCCCTTATCTTTCTCCTCCAACCCAACAAGATACGTATTCGTATCAAGTGGTATCAAAGCTCAAACAGAGGCCCGTTCCAATTTGTCAAGATAAGGATGAGACATTCACCCTTAGCCACAAGCGGTATTGGATCGTAAAGTTCACAAACAAAACAAGTACTGATCCATTGGCAGGGTCTTATCTCCGTCTGAGGCAATGTGGGAAAACAGATCATATGGGAGTTATTATCGTGTGGGGCTGTAGTTATAATAGTAGTTATCTTTGTAGTAGTTATTATAATTTGGGGAAGTTATCATGCAGTTATCTGATATTGGTAGTAGTTATATGTGGTTCTAGTATCGTGGATAGGTAGTTGTAACTCTTTGTACTAGGCTATTTATTTGAAGAATGAAACCTAAATCATGTGAGACTCAGAAGATACCACTAGACTATGACCAGACTGCTGTTTGCAATTTGGTTGAGTCTCCAGGTTGTGAGGCTCAACCGACCACCCCTCTCTTGCTCAATCTCTTCTCCATCATCTCTCTTCCCCTTCTCCTACACCCTCCATCAATATCCACACATATATCCTCCTTCTTGCCATCAGTTGCTATGATTAGAAGGATTCTGCTACTGCTGATTACCAGAACCCATCGTCAGATGATAGACGATTTTGGAAAATTCATAACGTCGATTGACCTCAAATTCGGATATCGTTGCAAGCACCTCCTAGACTACAAGACCCCAAAGTTTTGTGATCAACCGATGGCCAGATTGTCCCCAAAGTTAAGTTTTCTGTCTTTATTATATTTCTGATTTTCTGTTTTTGACTGGAATTGTATTGGGATTAGTTGTAAAGATCCTATTGCAAGGATTAGGGCCTAAATTTGATTGTAAACACTAGTCATTGCATCAGAGAGCTATCCTTCTACCATGCAACATTGATCCTATCAGCATATTCTATTACAATATGAGTTAAAAAAAAAGGGTAAATTCATCCCAACCTGAGTTGGACCAGTGGCATTGAATGAAACACTAAAATCAAACATTAATGGATTTTTTGTGGATACTTCTGTATGGTAGTTCACTTATTTACATCACTCTCCTTTTATAAATCATAAAGCAGCCATGGAGAATAAACAAGATCTACATGACCAATTAGACACTTAGTTTATTGATGAAAACTTGCTGTCTAAAATAAATGGAAATATCAGATGAAAACTCTTCACAAACACATTGGGATAACTACTATCTGAGTCTGAACAGTAAAATAACCCCGTACATCAGCAAGAATATTTTCTTGAACCATTTTAAAATTTTAGTGCACGATTTCAAATTTCAAAAATAAACTCTTGATAATCAATGGCACCATATCTACTGTTCAGGTGCTCTTTGCTTATTATTTATAAGTATTCAATCTTGCATTTCTAACGGCCTCATAGCCCAGCCCAAACCCTCCTTTCCAAATTCTACCAAGATCGAAATATAGAATCCTAATTTTTGACTTCCTAAGTTGAGGTATTCAAATCTTTAATTCTTGAAACCATAAAAGCCTTGTTGCTAATGTATATATCTGACAATTGACCCTCAACCCTTTCCTGATAAGCCTAAATATCCAAACCCCTAACCTTCAGGGTCATTGTGACAAGGCATCTTAAACTGCACTATGCATCCTATCTGGAGGAAGTTGGGCAAGAAAGCCTTTCCACTCACCAACCAAGCAATAGTGATTGCAGCTTCGTCGAACTGGTTCAGATTGTTTTCCTCTCCCTAGTCATAAGGAGAAAAGGACATGGATTCTTAATAGTAATGGGAAATTCTCTTGTAAGTCTTTTATTTTAGCATTTTACAAACTTGCTAATGATCAGGAGAAACCGAAAGGCCCTTTCCTTACAAGTGCTTAGGAAATCCTAAGCTCCAATGACATATAGGGTGCCAGGATGAGAAATCACTCATAAAGAGGGGCTTACTTGTGATGTATGAGAAGAGAAAGCTAGGGTGGCAACTCATCCTCAGATTTGTTTTATTTACAAGGAGAATTAAGGAAGTTGAGTCCATTCACCATTGACCAATATTCCTTTATTGCCCAGCTACCAGACAGGCCTGGCACCATTTCCTCACTACATTTTAAATGGATCGGATGTTAGCCCATGATATGGGGGAGTTTTGTTTCTGCTATGCTCCATCAAGTTTTAAGGATGTAACAAAACAGAGAAGAAAGAGAAAAGGAGAAGATGGAGAGAAAATGAGAAGAGGAAGACAGAGAAATCGTACAACAAAAGCATGTAATTACAACCTAGTAGAACTCTAGAAAGCAATTACAATGAAATTGTAATTACAGTAATCAAAATAACTTTAAAGCATAAAGGAATACATAGAGATAAGACTAATGACAATAGGATACCTCATGATAAGTCTAAACACAATAGAAAACCTCTATTGAACGTGCTATCTCAATCCCCCCCTCTCCTTCTCCCTTCAAGCTGGAACATGCTCCAGCTTGGAATATACAAAAAACTCAACACTTCCCCTCAAGTAGGAGCTCCAGTTTAGAACAACAATAATAGATATGAACCGCAACAATGGTCTTCTATATGTAACTATCGGAGACACCAGTGAGAACATAAAGAACTTCTTGGTAGTAATACCTGTTAACCAACAGAAGAAATAGAAGAATATGGCCTCATTCGTAGGCCCCTTCCAAATGCGTCAGAAGATAAGAGCAAATATTGATTCACTGGACAAGTGGCAGCAGAGAATTAGTTTCTTATCTCTTATCCTATTTTACTCTCCTAATATAATTGGAACTCCACTCTTATGGAGTTCCTTCCTCCTTAATTAGAATAGGATTGCTTTTCTTTATTAGAATAGGACTGTCTTTCTTTTTCCTTTTAGCCATGTAACATGTGGAACTCCTATTTACTTTGTAACAAGGACTTTTATCTTGTACAGTCCTAAACCTATCACGTTACCCCTTTTATTTGGTCTATAAATAGTGACTGCTATTAGGAGAGGAATACACATTTATTCTCTCCATCATCTCTTATTTTCTATTTTGTTACATGGTATCAAAGTCGGTTTGAGAGTCGTTTAATTAACTCAATTCTAGTGTACAAACACCATCGCTGCCCTTGAACTGTAATTTGATCAGATATGATTTCTAGTGAGTTGCTACTATCAAATTTACCACTACTACATTTGCTACCTTTGCTCATGTTGACACCTACTACCTCTTTGCTCAAGGAAAAGCCTCCTACTACCATCGTTCAAAATTTTGCCGAGATCTCGGTTTTCTCAAACTTCTCGAGGGGCTCGAGACAAGATTTTCTACGAGATGCAATCTCAACCAAATCTCGGCTCATCTCGATATATCTCATAAATCTCGAACCATCTCAGTCAAAATTTGGTCAGACCATTTCTTTTTAAGTTATATTAAAAGACATTTTACAGAGTCTCGGTCAAAATCTCAATCGGGACTCTTAAAACAGCCTTATCTTTCTTTTTTCTCTTAATACAATGTGTTTATTTTTTTCAATTTTATTGTATAATTATGTACGTTAAAAGAATAATTCCCTAGAATATCAAACCTTCAAATGACCACTTGAGCCCCTAGAGTTTCGGGCAAAATATACATGTTCTTGCCAAGATCTCAACAGAGATCTCGGAAATCTCGGTTTCTCAGAGGGTCGAGACACCCTCGAGACTCAAGTTATCGAATCCTGACTACTACTACTTGGTTCGCAGTGACCTATATTGTACTACTATTACTGCAAACTACTACTATTATTTGGTTCATAGTGACCTATACTATGCTGCTGCCACGACTGTTGTTGCTGCTGTTACAATGTTCCAAGCTGAAGCTCACTCATTCCCCTATGCTCTGCTTGAGGGGGGTGTTAACTAGTATTATTGTAAAGTAATGGGCCTTAACGATTAGTTTGTGATTTCTTATTTAAGTGTTCAGTGACGTGCCTGATTATTCAAGCCTAATACCGATTTTAATTAAGAGCCCATGTGGTGTACTTATCTCCTTTTCTACTTATTTTTTATCCTTCTTTTATTTAGTTTGTAATTTAGACTCTTAACTAGAGTCCTAGATCTGTCTTGTTAGTCTATTCTACATCTATAAATAGTAGCTCAGAGGAGAGGCTAAGTACAATCAATCCTACCTCCAAACGGAAAACTTTAAATGAATCTTAAATCAGCTCTGATACCCTGTAACAAAATAGAATATAAGAGAAGATGAAAAGAATCAATGTGTATTCCTCTACTCTTAGCAGTCACTATTTATAGACAAAATAAAAGGGGTAAAGTGATAGTCTGAGACTCCACAAAATAAGAAGTCTTACTTACAAAGTATATAGAGTTTTACATATCAACATGACAAGGACTCTCATGACTAAAAGGATAAAGAAAAACAATCATATTTTAATAAGAAGTAGTCTTACTCTAATTAAGAAGAAGATGGGTTCCGATGGTTTTTTAGACTAGGAATAGGAAAGAATAATCGAATCGAACTCATGAATTTACCTAGATCAGTTTATGACCCAAGAAAGGATTTTTCTCTTCGAAATCCTTGTATTGGAAAGTGGAGCGGACGAGGAATCATACAGCATCAGCATGTAGGTTCCAGATCCAAGTGGTAGTCTCAGGGCCCTTCGCTATTGTTCTTGAGAAATGACCCGGTCTAGCCCATTCCTCGAAAGAAGTTTTTACGGGATCCCTATCCACCAAAAATTTCACTTCTAAGACTAGGACTCTAAAGGATATAGTCTTACTTACAAGTAAGAAGGGATAGAATAAGCCACATGGTCTCTTAATTAAATCAGTATTGGGCCTGAATAATCAGGCCCATCACTAAACACTTAAATATTTAAACACTTAAAATAATTGATAATGGACCTTAATAAACATGTCCATTCCTTTACAGTAATATTAGTTAACACCCATGACCCACCCTCAAATTGGAACATGGGGGAATGTGAAAGCTTCAGCTTGGAACATATTGCAGCGGAAGCAACAATAGCAAGTAGCAACAATAATATTAGTAGCAATAGCAGTAGTAGTGGCAGCATTGTTAGTATTAGCAGCACAATATAGGTCACTATGAACCAAGTAATAGTAGCAACACAGTAAGGTCACTGTGAATCAAGTAGTAGTAACAGCACAATATAGGTCACTCACAACAAAGAAAAACAATCTTATTCTAGTAGTAATAAACGGAAAATCTTAAACGACTCTCAGAACAACCCAGGTGATTGCTTTAATGCCATGTAACAAAATAGAAAATAAGAGAAGATAAAGAGAATCAAAGTGTATTCCTCTCCTCTTAGTAGTCACTATTTATAGACAAAATAAAAGGGGGTGTTAACTAATATTATTGTAAAGGGATGGGCCTGTTTATTAAAGCCCATTGCCCATTAATTTAAGTGTTTGGTGATGAGCCTAATTCTTCAGGCACAATACCGATTTAATTAAGAGAACATGTGGCCTATCTTATCCCTTCTTATTTGTAACTAGGACTCTAACCTCTAGTCTCTCACCTTCTTTTTAATTAGAATAGGACTGCTTCTCTTTATTAGAATAGGATTGTTCTTCTTTATCCTTTTACTCATGAGAGTCCTTGTCATATTGACATGTGGAACTCCTATTTACTTTGTAGCTTATCTTGTGGAATCCTAAACCTATTACTTTACTCCTTTTATTTGTTTACAAATAGTGACTACAAAATAAGAGAGATATACACATCGATTCTCGCCATCTCTTTTATTTTTCTATTTTGTTACACTACCTCCTCTCTCTCCTTTATTTCTTCTCTCTCTTGCACTTTTTATTGTTTACAAATTCTAAATTCTATAACATGGTATTAGAGCAATCACCTGGGTTGCCGTTTTGAGAGCCGATTAAGGTTCTCCGTTAGGTGTGCAGCCACCACTATTGCTGCTCTTGCTACCACTTCTACTACTACTACTTGGTTCGCAGTAACTTATATTATGTGCTATTACTTGGTTCATAGTGACCTATATCTTGTACTGATACCACTACTTGGTTTACAACGCCCTATACTCTGCTACTACTTTATTTGGGAAGAACCTATCATAGTTTTAAAACTCGACCGAGAAGGGTCGAGATCGAGGTAGTCTCGAAAGGGTCAAGACGAGAAACTGGTTCGAAACTGGGTCTCGACCTGTTCTCGACTAGATCTCGACCAGTTTCGAACTGGTTTAAGTAATAAATAGGAGGATCTCGACCGAGACTCATTTTTTCTCTAAGTTTGATTTTGTTTTCTTCTTCTCCTCCATTCCTTCTTCTCCAACCTTGCATCTAAGGTTCGAAAACCTCTGTTCTTTGCAAATCTCTCCATCAAAGTGCTGTTGGAGGCTTATTTTGACCTATTCTTTGCAAATCTGAGGTTTGAGGTATGGTTTTTTCCCTAAAACTTACTTTTTTACATGAATATGTTCAATACATATCGGTTCATCATGAAATTTATATATGTGAAAGTCATTAGGCCGATCTACAACCTTATCCTTTCGAAATTATTTTCTTGCATATATATTTTTTATTTTGATTTTCTCTTTAAAAAAATATATTTTCCAGCAATTAAAAATTAAAAAAATATGATAAATATTAATTAGATGGTGTTGAAAATATTATATGATGAACACCGTTGGCCAATCTACGAGGCCACGGTTTCATTTTTTTTTTTGTATATATATTTATTTATTTATTTATTTATTTTTTGTTTAAAAAAATAAAAAATACATTCCTTAAATATTAATCGGTTTACTTTCAAAATAATATATGTTGAACACCGTTGGCCGATCTACGCGGTCACGGTTTCAGTTTTTTTTTCTGTACATATTTTTATTTTTATGAATTTTTATTAATAAATCCTATTTTTCAGCAATAAAAAATTAATAAGAAAATATTAATACTTATTTATTGGTGTTCAAAATAATATATGTTGAACATCGTTGACCGATCTACGCGGTCACGGTTTCATTTTTTTTTTTTTGTACATATTTTTATTTTTATGAATTTTTTATTAATAAATCCTATTTTCTAGCAATAAAAAATTAATAAAAAATATTAATACTTATCTATTGGTGTTCAAAATAATATATGTTGAACATCATTGGCCAATCTACGGTTTCATGTTATCGGATTATATTTTTCAAAAAATAAATTATTTTTATTTAATATCCAAAATTATTAATAATATCTAAATAATTATGGAAAATTAGGAAAATATTCTGTTTTTTTATAACATAGTTTTAAAATTTTGAAAAGTAATTTCAATGTGTTTTGAGTTGTATTCGCATATTTGATGCTTTTATGTTCTTCAATTTTAAGTTTTATTAATGTAAATCTATTGATTTAAATTTCTCTATTTATCATCTTATGTAACAGTGTCTCGTTCTAAATATTATGGCTGCTTCGGGTTCTCGTGAGGGAGGTGGTGATGCTAGTCGTACTGACATGACTTGGCAGTATTGTACCGCCATTGACGGTGATAGAAAGAAGACCCAATGCAAATTCTGTGGGAAGAAGCTTATGTCTGGTGGGATTACCAGACTTTAGCAACACTTAAGTGGGACTTCTACAGACGTGGCAAAGTGTGTTATAGTTCCTGTGGAGATTACTAAGGCCATAGCTGCACAGATGAAGGGAGGCCAACAGAGAAGGGCAGAGAAAGAAAAAAGTAAACAACAATTTGAGGAAGCAATCCGAGGTAGAGTGCGTGATTTGGATGATGATAGTTCAGATGATGATGGTCTAGATACCAGGGGTTTGACTGAGGAAGAGGCCAGAGATCTGAGACGGGCAACAATGGCTAGTAAAGTCAGCCATGAGATGGAAATGAAAAGGTTGAGGCAAAGAGCCTTAGGGGCAGGTGGTAGTAAATCATTTCAGCAGCCCGAAGAACCACAAACACGGAGTAAGGGAGGGTTGGCTTCTATGTTTAGAAGATCAAAAAGTACAAGAGCATAACCCCAGGCATCACCACCTACTGCTAGGGATGAGGATTATGTTGAGATTCTACAGCAGGATCCAGCAGTTTTTAGAAAGGTTGGCGCCAAACAGAAGATATTGAAGAGTATATGGAACTGGAAGGGTACAAAAGAATTTATTGGGAATGCCTTTGCTAGGTGATCCATCTATAATAGTATCCCAACAAATGTCAGTGGTGGCCCATACTATCAACCTTTCTTTGATGCAGTTGCTCAGGCTGGTCCTGGTGTTAAAACCCTCACTCCATATGAAGTGATGAATGTCTCTCCCAAGAATTAGAAAAGAGTTAGAAGTATGGATAAAAGGGTTAAAGAATAATTTGGGCGCATATGGGGTCACTATAATGTGTGATGGTTGGACTGGTCCCACTAGAAAATTCATCAACAACTTCATGGTCTACAGTGATGGGAAGACATCATTCTTGAAGTCTGTGGATGCATCTGCATGCACAAAAGATGCTAACTACATCTATGGATTGCTACAGACAGTGGTGGATGAAGTTGGTGCTACAAATGTGGTGCAAATTGTGACAGACAATGGCAGCAACTACAAGAAGGCAGGAGAGATGATGATGGCTAACTATAACCTTTTTTGGACTCCATGTGCTACCCATTACATTGACTTGATGTTGAAGGACATCGGCAAGATCCAAAAAGTAAAGTGGTTGAACAAGCACGCCAGGTGACAACATTTGTATACAACCATGGCTATTCTTTGAACTTGCTGAGGGAGAAATGTGGAGGGGACTTGGTAAGACCCGGCATTACTAGATTTGCTACCAACTACATAGCACTAAAGAGCTTTCAGGCAAAGATGGTAGGCCTCAGATCGATGTTTGCATCTAAGGACTGGTTTGGGTGGAGGGAATCCAGCTCTCTTGCTGGGGTTCATGCACAGACTACTATAGCTTCAGAGGAATTTTGGAGAACACTGAAGGATGTAGTCAAAATTCTGGAGCCAGTGGCGATGGTGATGAGATAAGTGGGTACAGCATTCCAACCCACCATGCCACATTTATATGCTGCCATGGATATGTTGAAGGACCATATAAAAACTGTGCTTCCACGTGGAAACAAACATTTTGTGAAGATTATCAAAGATCGACGGGACAGTCAGATGATGCACCCATTGCATAAGGCTGGTGAGTATATTTAATAATGTCTTTAATTTAATTCCACTTAATAGTTAGTACTCTATTTTAATCTGGCGACTCATATTTTGCAGCATACTATTTGAACCCCAAGTATCAATATTCACATGTGCTTCGGCTCAATTCTGACCTTATCAGTGCGATAAAAGATGTTGTAGCAAAATTGGTGCCAGATTATACTGTACAAGCACTGGTTAATCTGGAGGTGAGTTGTATGGTTTAAGTGCTGAATTATTTGAATATCCATATATTACAATGGCTAATGGTTATAAATTTTCAAATGGGTGTAGATGAAAACGTTCAGAAATGGTCTTGGGAGTTTTGGAACTCCCGCCGCAGTTGCTGGACAAGATAAGACCGATCCTGGTATGGAATTATGAAAATTGAAATTTTCAAGTAACATATCTTATTTAATATGTGTATTAAAAAGTGTTCTTCATCTTATGCAGCTGAGTGGTGGTTGTTGTATGGCGAGCATGCAGCTGAGTTGAGGAGAATAGCAATCAAAGTCCTATCTCAGACATGTTCCGCATCTGGGTGTGAGCGAAATTGGAGTACTTTCTCCCTTATCCATTCAAAGAGGTGAAATAAATTGGTCTCTCAACTAAGGATGTAAACATGGAATAAAATCTCGGCGAGATCTCGCCGATCTTGCCCTTCTCGACATTAGCCGAGACGAAAACAGGGTCGATAACCCTTTTCGTCTCGGCAGATGCATGATCTCGTCGAGATCTCGGTAAATCTCGGTAAATCTCGCCGAGAAATTGCTTTTTGTTTTTTTTTTTTCTCTCTTTATAAAAGAGAAAACTCACTGTTCTCAATCGAGAACTCGACCGAGAACTGCTGTTTCCTCTTTTTTGTTAGTTTTTTGAAAATTTCCTTATTTCTTCCTCATTTTTTCTTTGTTTGGACTTTCAACTTGCAACGGGTGGTGCTTCGGACTGCAGGGATTGCTGTGGGAGTTTCATATCAACTGTTGAAGGTTAGATTCTAGCCCAAAAATGAGATTTTTAAATGAGACTATGAGAGAGAAAAAAAATTGGTAAAATCTGATGAAATTTTTATATACGTGAGCCCGATCTACGAGACTATGGGATCATTCAGTATTGAACATTTGAACTATGATGTAATGATTTATAATGAAGTATTATTTTGTTTCTCTTTCCCCCAATGCATTATGTTATTGTCTCATTTGCCATATTTGGTTGAATATAATAGCCACTATTAGCCTAATTTTACAACAGACTTCAGCGTTGACTGCCAAAACATGACTGTAGACCCAAGCAACCACAAAGAGTCATTATTTTTACAATTTTATACTCTAAATGTGTTTATGTATGTAAAAATGATGTTCCCCTGAAGTTGGAGACCTAAAAAATATATTTTGGCCACCGCTGTCTCGGACAAAATACAGTGTCTCGGCGAGATCTCGGTTTCGGAAGAGGCTGAGACGCCTCTGAAACCCGAGATTTTAAACCTTGGATGTAAATAGATAGCCGAAAATTCGAATTCGATTCGAATCCGCATCTTTTTTAAGGGAATCTGAATCCGATTGTTTGAATTCGGATGCGAATTCGGATAGAAGGTATCAGATTCGGAGACGGATTCGGAGACGGATTCGGATATAACCCAAAACCGGTGGAGATAAGCCGCTCCGAATCAAGTCACGTACAGGAGGTTAAAAAATCCTAAAATAAGAAGATAAATATTAAAAATAATTGAAGAGATAAAGTCTAATGACAGATGTAATACTTTACTATTCATTTATTATAATAATGATAGATTACCTAATATTTTAATTAGATTAGAAAGTGTGCAAAACTCAAGAACGTTCTTAGGTTTTCTCATCGCAAACAGGAGGAGGATCTCAATGGAAGAGGTTCTGGTTTTCTAATCACGTGCAGAGAATCTTGATGGACGGAGCTTCTGGTTTTCTAATCGCAAGCTAGATGGAGGTTCTGATTTTTATCTTTATTGTTCTTACTTCTTCCCCATTCTTTTTTCTCCTTTTTCTTCGTTTCTTCTTTATTTTACTATTTCTTCATTCTGCTACTTTCTTCATCTTCTTCTTTTCTTCTTTTAGAAAAAGGACTGTGTTCTTGAAGCAGTCCAGCTTCAGCTACAAATTGTTGACAGGTTCTTGTAATTTCTTGTACGGAGTTAAATTTATTGGGATTTATGCAATATATATAGTTTGTTCTTCTGCAATTTGTCTTCGGACTTCATATTTCCTGCTATTTCTGCAATTTTCTTGTAATTTTTACTTGTTTACTGTACGAAACATACAGTTTGTTCTTCTGCAACTCGTCTTCGCTGGTATCGTTCAAATCTTCACAACTTTCTGTTTTAACTATTTCGAATCGGATTTCAACCGATATCCCTGATTACAATTCGAATTCGAATTCAGATTTCATTTTTACAAATCCGTCGGATGTTGGACCGAATTCGGATAAGGTGATAGGAATACAAATTCGAATTCGGATATTAACGTATCCGTACCGAATCCGCTCCGTTTACATCCCTACTCTCAACGGTTAAATGACTTGGTCAACGCCCATTACAACATGAGACTGAGCGTACAGTGCTTGAAATTTGAACAAAGAAATGAACAAGAGCTGATCGAGTTAGCCGACATCTTCCAACTATCTTCAGATGAAGAGGATCCCTATGTGGAATGGGTGAGAGACAGCAGTTCCAGTGATGGATGAGCCTAGTGGGATGCCCGACCCCACTGTGTCTTCTCCGATGGGTTCTAATCTCGAGCGGTTTATGTCCTTGGATGAGGATCGTGTACATGCACAGTCATCTAGACCGTTTGACCCCCCAGCTGCAACTGGTAGTGACTCAGAAGGCGATGATGATACAATGGATCAAAGTGGCTGGTCAACTTCTGATAGTAGTGGTGGTGATGAGGGTGGTGGTGGTGATGAGGGTGGTGGTGGTGATGAGGGTGGTGGTGATGGTGGTAGTGGTGGTGGTGATCCTAGACCGACTGTACCCATTATTAGATGGACCGGTAAGAGTCAGTATACACACACTACACAGGATCCAGATCATGGTGGACGTGCATCTTCATCACGGCCTACGACTGGGTATACACATAGGTCTCGTCAACGAGAATGCCCTTTGCAACCAGTGGAAGAAGAAGAAAATCGTTTCTTTGACATCGTTCTTGATCCTAATATTATGCCTGATGTTGAAACTGATGGCATGTCCACAAGTTTTGGAGGACTGAGCATTGAGGGTAGCAGTGGACAAGAGCAGGGGCAATAGAGTGCTCATGGATTTGGCACCACTTCGGCGTACGGTTCTTATTTAGGTGATGATGTCCGCATGATGGGAAGTGCATATGATTATTCCGCTGATACTAGTAATGTTACATCACAGACTGGCTCAAACTTTGTGGACAGTCTCTTTTCAGTCCCAAATTTGCAAAGAACCACGCCCCCACACCAGCCAATATATGCTCACTTTACTCTACATTATAGTGAATTGTATCCAAGGTTGGGTATCTTTAGAAACTTCCCGGATCTGTGTATGAGAAATATGTGGAAGACTACCAGACCTTCTATAGCCGAAGGATGTCGTGTCAGGACTTTGTTTATCAGACCAAGATATATTTTCTTCAACAAAGTCAATCTGATCAGATGGAACCTGCACGCCACTCTACATATGATTAGACATTGGGATGGACTGATGGGAATGTATTATTTCATTTTGAGTATTTAAGTCTTTCATATAATGAATACTTGTAAATTATGTCATTTTGTGGGATTTATGATTTATGAATGTATGATTTTTCGATAGTGTGAATACTTTTTATACTTCAAATGTATTTATATATGTTAAATAAGTATTTTCCTGCAATATATAGCCTTAAAATGGCTCTAAAATGGACTTAGAACATTAAAAATGACTTGAACCATAAAAAAAACCTGTCGAAACTCCCATTTTTACCCTTTGGGAGTTTCGGCAGGTTCTCGCCGAGATCTCTTATCTCAGTCGAGAGATCTCGGTAATCTCGGTTTTCTCAAGGGTCGAGACACCCTCGAGATCTGAGATTTCAAACCATGGAACCTATGCTACTTAGTGTTTATGAGTTGGTATTACCAAGGAATTAAGTATCATGTATTGGTATAGTATCGGTCAGCTGAAATTAAGAGACGTATCGTATCGTATCGTGGATACGGTGGATAAGCACGGATACGCATGGATACAGGGCAAGATACGCATAAAAATCATTAAGGAACATACAAAACATAATTTTAAAGCATAAAAACACTATAATTAGCAACATTAAGAAGAAAAATATTTCTTACATCATGGATACACATGCTTATGGGGCAGGATACGCACAAATATGAGTAGGGAACATACAAAACACAATTTTAAAGCATAAAAACATAATAAATCTATAATTAACAACATTAAGAAGGAAAGAGTTTCTTACATGTATATTACTCCTCTAATTCCACATTGAGTCACGTGCTGGTTCGAACTCTGAGTCATATGTGGTAGGCAGAGGTGCAACTAATAATACTTGGTATGTATCTTTTATCCATGTACAATAGCCACACCAATCCATATATTGATGATAGTAGTTAGTCCACTGATAATGGAAACGTGAGTACTCATCTGGAGTCGACATTTTCGTTTGTGGGAGCCACAATGTCTCAGTTTGACTTCCTCTTGAACTTCCAAATGATGTACTCCCAGCGCCAATGTTCTGATTAGAAATTATTCCATAGTGCATCATTCTTGCTCCATTACTTGGATCTGAATTCATGCTCATGGATCCATTTTAAGTGTGATCATATTAGTATCATCATCAACATGGTGTTGTTGCCTACCCTTCCAATTCCCCTTCCCCTTTCGGCTGCAACTCCTTTGTTCTAGGTGACCACCATGATCTTCATCTTGAATTGCATGAGTAAATCTTGTCTCTTCTGTAAAGTGCACTGGTTCATACGTTTGCACACCACCACCACTACCACCACTACCACCAGCATCATTTCCACTACCACCACTTCCACTACCACCACCACCACTTCCACCACCACGACCACCACCATCACCACCACCACCATCATCATCATCATCATCATCATCATCACCATCACCACTCTCCTCAGAAATAGTGTCTCCATACTGAGTACCTGACCTCGTCCTTCTGGCATCACCATCGGAGGGGGATGAACTACTCTCACTTTGAACTTGAGCTTGTGTTTGTAATGGTGCTTGTGTTTCGTAATCACCATTTAGTTGACAAATAATATCCTCCACAAAAGAATTAGGTCTGGTAGTTTGCCTATCCTCAGCAACCTCATCCATCACCAATGTTTTATCAGTGTCCTCTATCCATGCTCTAACTGGGTCATCCTCATCAAACATATGGTTGATGTCTAGGGGGTCAATGTAAACTTCTGTCTCATTGGGTCACTCCATCTCCAGAAATTTTTTTCTTCAATCTCATGTTGTAGTGTACATAAACCAACTTTTGGAGTTTTTCATGGCTGAGGTGGTTGCGTGGTTTAGTATGTATAAGACCGAAAGTACTCCAGTTCCTTTCACAACGACTTGAGGAGGCCGTTTGGGACAAAATCCGAATTGCAATCCTCCTCAAGTGTGGAGCACTTGCTCCATAGTTAAGCTATCAATCAACTGTACAAAGAACAATATTTCCAATCAGTCACTATTGAGTTAAGACACCAATCAGTTAAAACAGAAATAATACGTTCGTTGTCTAAATTACCAGGAGCCATGTTGAATACAGCAGCCTTAGCAAATCGATCAGCAAACCCTCCCTCACATTTATGGAAAATTTTAATCTACAATAGTTAAATAAAACTTTAGCCAATCATTAAGGCCTTGTGCAACAAACATTTCTGATAAACAAGAGTGGTTTGTTACCATAGTTGTCAAGGCGATCCAAGGCCTTCGGGGCCATCCTGGGTGCCTAGACACTTAGGCGACCAAGGCGTTCCCAGTGTATTTTTTTTTTATTTCTAAAATATTAATGCTATATTAATGTTTATATATATGCAGCATTCTAATAAATAATCAATATTTAAGACATAACTTAATTAATATGAGAAAACCAACAAGGCAATAAATAATGAATAAAGTATAAGACATAAAAAAACATATTTATGACTAACATTTGCGTACTTCTAATAAATTTGACCGGAGTGTAACTTCTTTAATGTAGTTCGGATTCAAGTAATCTCGAATTCATTGCAAAGCTAACATAATCAGCTTTCCAACAAATCCGAGATTGCTTAAATTCGAGTTATAATGAACGAGTTACACTCCTGTCAAACCTTGTTCGGAATACGCGAATGCTGTTTAAAGTCATCTGAATGTAAATAATTTTTTGGGCATCAAAGCAAGAGATTATTTTGACGCGCTCTTGGTTTTTAGTGATGTTTTACTATAATAAGATTTATGGAATTTTTATATATGAAAAAAAACCTAGCATTTAAAAGTTGAAAATCGCCCCCACACCCAAAAATACAGTTTTTATTCTTGAACTGGAGGGTTGATTTTTTATCCTTTTGGAATTTGAATTTTAGACTATTTTTATTGGATTCAAATGGGAAGTATTTGCTTATTTATGAATAATATCTTAAGTAAATGATATTAGTCATAAATAAGTACTGCCTCATAAATATTGTTCCTGCCTAGCCTAATAAATCTTGTGAAGAAAAGTCAGAAAAAAAAAACACATAAGGCCCAAGGTAACCGCCCAAGCATTTTGGGCGTCCAAGGTGCCCAAAGCGGCGCCCAGGGAGCCTGGGCGACCGCCTTTTCAACACTAATAAAGCGCCCTAGCGCCCAGGCCCTTGGATCACTCCCGGATGCCTACGCGACGCCTTGACAACTATGTTTGTTACCTGATCTATGGCCAACATGGCATTCCTTGTATCTGGCTCCATTCTATTGATAATTTTTCTAACAGCATCTATATAATTCATGTCCTACGCCAATCCTACTGTTGAATATTGTGCATCCGGGTTTAAGTAATATACTACACATCCAGATGTAAGATACATTAGAAATTTATAATTCAAATCCGAACTAATAAAAATAAAAAGCAATAATCTAAGACTGATGGAAACCAAAGTACCTGCCACATAAATGTCTTGTAACAACATTCCTTCCCATCGGTTCTTTATAATCTTCAAATATTTTTTCTTTCCTGATGGGTTCCATTTATTTATCTTATTCCTTATCGCGCTTATTGCATCAACCAACTTCCCCATTGTTTTCTTCTTATCACCATCAACCATCCTAAGTAGAACAAAGAGGGACTCCATAATCTTGGTTATTTCATCAATCTTCTTCCAAAATTTTGTTAACACAAGGATGGCTGCCACCTTAGTGCCTATCTTCGTTGCATGATAAGTACTCGACAACCATTCTGCACTAGTTATCATCCCGAGTAAACCTGCCTTTCGAGTCTCAAGGCTGTCCAAGGCAATGTAATTTGTTACAAACCTTGTTGCTCCAAGCCTTGTCAAATCCCCTTGTGTGTGCTTCCTCATTAAAGCCAACACCCAACTGTGGTTGTAAATGAAATTTGTCACCTTTCTTGCTTCACCAACCACCTTAGTCACCTTGGGCAACTCTCTAAAATCTTTAAACATCAAATCAATACAGTATGCAGCACAAGATGTCCAAAATAGGTGTTACCTCTTCAACATAAGGGTTAGTCCAACTTTTTTAAAATTTGCAACATTATCTGTAACAATTTGGACTAACTTTCCTCCCCAACTTTCTTTACAACTTCATCCATTAGTTTGAAAATATATTGTACATCTTTCACGTGAACCGAGGCGTCCACTGACTTAAGGAAGACGGTACACCCGTCACAATAAATAAGAAAGTTTATGGACAACCTTATGGGCCCACTCCAACCATCACACATGATGGTTACTCCATACTGGGGCCATTTCTGTTTGAAGATTTCTATATATTCATTGACTTCACCCACTATGGCATCCAAGTAAGGGCCAGCAATCTGATATGGTGTGGGTGCCGACACACCAGGTCTGCAGCGTTGTATCTCCTTTACCATTGCCTTGAAATAGGGATCTTTGGCCTTGTGTGTTGGGATCATAGTGGAAGAATCTAGAGATGGACTTCCCCATTCTCTCACTTAAGGACTTAGGATGCATGGACTCCTTTATCCTTTGTTGCCCTGCATCTCTTGGTTTAAAGAGGACTTCAGGAACCATGTCTTGAATTCCTGAGCTACTTTTCCTCTTCCCTCTCATTCGATTAAACATACCTTTTACACTGTGGGATTTACTCAATGAAGCTGGTTGCTTGCCCCTACTAGCCGGTGTCTGTGTCCCACTACCACCACCATCAGTACCACCAACACCCTGAGACACGGACCTTCTCAACCGGTCTTCATCCCAACGTTTTTGTGCTTCCTCATTCCTGGTTCTTACCAGTACCTGTTGAATCTCATCTTCAACATCTATATGGATCCCTCATAATCTTCTAAATTTAATGGACCCTCATCCTCCATAAGGTTTTCTGTATATCTGGCTGCATCATCCTTCTTCTGTTTTCATTTTGCCTTCCCTTCTGCTAAGTGCTTTGCCATTCTGAAATGAACAGTTTGGTTTATTGGTTCTAGTTCAGGGTTGACACCCTTACCCACCAACTAACAAGCACACACCATCAGTGCACGATGGGAAGGCCGGAAGGAAATTTTGTTGCCTTAATAAGTGAGTACATAGTAGTCTAACTAATGCATCACCTACAAAATTAGGAAAATTGGATGGCATAAGAGTTCATATCGTATTACTTAAATATATCATATATATGTACAGATCTGATCTGTTGACTTAAAGACCTGGAATTTACAGATCTAAAAGGAAAAAATTAATAGAAAACAGTTTCCCTTTCACTATTATAGAAAACAGATTTTAAAAATAAATAAATAAATAAAAAACACACACACATTTACATGAAAACACATTTAGACAACAGCATTAGACAACAGATTTGAACAAAAGAATTTAGTAAAATTTTACATGAAAAAAAAATTATTTATGAATTATATTTCTATTTTTTTAACCAGAAAATTAAAAAAATAAAAAAGAAGCTCGAAAATTATAAATGAGAAGCAAACATGGTAGATCAGTGCTCTACACACCTTATATAAATAGTAGAAGAGGATAAGATTAATTTTTGGAAAAAAAAAAATCGAAATTTTCTATGTTCTTCAAAGATTTCTCAAATCTAACCTCAAATCCATGTTTAAACCCATGTATGTAGCATGCATTCATCAAATAAGACCATAGTTCACTGATTCATGTAAAGAAACAACACAAAAATCGAATTATTATGAAAAAAATTGAAGTTGAAAGTCATACCTTTAGTGTTCTCGGCCTTGGAGCTTCAACAGATGATTTGAGCTTGTAATCTCCACAAACAAGAGGTTTAATGCTTCCTTTCGAGTAATTTTAAGGCTAAGAATCAAAGCCCTAAGATATTTTGGAGAAATTTCAGGTCGGAGAAGAGTTTTTCCATCTTGAATGGCTCTCGGCTTTGTTAGAAAACACAAACAGCAGGATTTTTCTAAGTATCGATACTGGTCGATACTTATAGGCTGTATCGACCAGTATGAACCGATACGGTTCGATACTGATCGATACATGTTGTTTTTTCTTCTTCTTTTTTTTTTTAAATCTAACTTAATGTTTGTATCGATACAACAATAGTGTATCGATACGTATCGAACCGATACGGCTTGATACGCTCGATACACTACGATACCATACTTTTTTTAAAATTTGAGATACGAATCGCACTGTATTGTATCGACTACAGATCGACTACTGTAGTCGATACCGATACATATCAGCCGATACGCCCCGTATCGTGTCGATACTTGAAACCTTGGGTGTTACTACTCGAAGACCGGTGTTGCTGTTCATATTTATTTTTATTATTCCAAGCTAGAGCACGTTCCAGCTTGAGGGGGGGAGTTAACCAACAGAAGAAATAGAAGAATATGGGTCCATTCGTAGGCCTATTCCAGATGCGTCAAAAGATAAGTGGTTGTTGATTTGACTTAATTCATTGAACAGGTGGCAGCAAAGAATTAGTTTTCTACCTCTTATCCTCTTTTACTCTCCAAATGTAATTGGAACTCCACCCTATCTTGTGGAGTTCCCTTCTCCTTAATTAGAATAGGACTACTTTTCTTTATCCTTTTAGCATAGTTGTCAAGGTGTCGCCTAGGCCTAGGCGCCCAGACGGCCTTCTGACGCCTAGAAAAATCGAGCGCCTTGGTAGCCTAGGCGCCCCATCAAACCTTCAATCCCTTGGTTCGCCTTGGCGCCTTGACAACTGTGCCCTTTAGTCATGAGAGTCCTTATCATATGACATGTGGAACTCCTATTTACTTTGTAACTAGGACTACTTATCTTGTGGAGTCCTAGGTCTATCACTTTACCCTTTATTTTGTCTATAAATAGTGGCTACTAAGAGGAGAGGAATACACATTTATTCTCTCCTTCTCTTATTTTCTATTTTGTTACAATATCAAATCATGAACAAGAACCATTAACGAATAAGATATGTAATGGAGAATAACAACCATCACAGGCACTTCTCACAGAAGGCAAGTACCCCCAATCATCATATGCAGGTGCATCAGTCATCATAGCAGCTTCAGTAGCTGAGAACCAAACAACACTAGGTTGCTATAAACCAGATAGCATATAGTTGTTGTGAACTAGAGAAAATGCATCACAGATTCACATGTAGGGTTGCATCTTGTGCAACTGGTAGTAGTAAAAGGCTCTTCCACAAGCAAAGATGTAGTAGGCTCCAAGACAAGCGATTACATCACGTGCAAAGAGGTAATAGGCTCCAACACGAGCGATTGTATCATGTGCAACTAGTAGTAGTCTCTCTTCAATGAACAAATATGAACAAAGATTGCATCTTGTGCAACTGATAATAGTCACTTTAATAAGTAGATTGGAACAAAGGTTGCAACTCATGCAACTGATAATGATCTCTCTTCAATAAGCACACTAGAACAAACTGATAAAAGTGACTCCCCAATGAGCAGACACGAATCTCTCTTCCTAGAGCAGACTTGAACCAATTGATAAAAATGTCTCTCCCACAAGCAGACACAAACCTGAGCAAAATATATGTTCATTTTCCCCCTTACGTGGAGCATTCCACATGGACAAGTAACACAGGTGAACACCCAACGAGAACAGGCACAAATATGAATCCACCCCCTTCCGGTAACAAATAAAATCTCAAATAGGCCAAAATGAGCAGGAGCAACTATCATTCCATCCAAAGTCGAATCTGATGTGATCTAGGGCACTCCAAGGTAATAAAATTGCAAAGACAAATCCAATGGGAATTCTGTAAATTCTAACTACACTTATGACCCCATCCAAGTGACAAGGAACTTAATTTAAAAGGGCAATGGCAAAAAACTGTAAGTTTCAAAGTAGATTAAGCCCTTAACAGAGAGTTAAAACCAGATAGGACAGAAGAGGAATTTGATTTAAAGAGATGAGGATATCTTGGAAACAGATTCAAAGTTAGGACAAGAGAGAATTCTTAATAAAGCTAAGGGTATTTTCAAAACTATTTATAAAGGGTAAGAATAAAGAAAGGAAAGTATCTCATGAGGTTGTCTTCAACCGCTTGACCAAAAGCCAGAGGCAGAAGACCAACCTGGTTTCAGGAGATGGAAGTCCCCCAAATTGACTCAGATGGAGCTGAAGTTTCAGAAACTGAGTCACAACTAGTACACTTCTTATGGTCAAGCATAAACAGGCTGATGCAGCCCTTTGCCATCACAGACCCAAGCAACAAGGGTAAAGAGAGAAAATTTCTGCAACTCAAGCCTAATGGTAGGAGTGCTTTCCAATTCAGTTTCAGGCCCCCTCAATAGGGCTAACATCAGGTGATAAAACTCCAGGTGATGAGTTGTCTTCAGGCACCGATTCAAACCCCAAAACCAAAGAAGAAATAAGAGAGGATTGAAGAGAAATTGACCAAGTTGTTGGACTGCAACCACCACTAATCGAGAACAGGTCTTGCAACATAATAGGAACAGCAATGAAAATCATATAGCAGCAACTCTCAACAAGATTAGCAACACAGAAACAACATTCCTGCAAATAACAGAACCAGATCATCATATCAAGAAACATTGGATGCAGCAATGGCTGCACGCCACAACGAATATCTTTAAACGACTCTCAAAACAGCAACCCACTTAAATACCATGTAACAAAATAGACGAGAAAGAGAAAAGGAGAAGATAGAGAAAAATGGAAAGATGGAGAGAGAGAAATCGTTTGTGTGCTCTTCTTCCCCCCACCATCTAAAAAAAGGGCATCCCAGTGCACGAGGTTCCCGCTACTGCAGGGTCTGGGGAGGGCAGAATGTACGCAGCCTTACCCCCACAATGTGGAGAGGCTATTTCCAGGATTCAAACCCATGACCACCAGGTTGCAATGTGACAACCTTAACGTCACACCAAGGCTCGCCCTCTCCCCCCACTACCATCTATTTATTAATAATGAACAAGTAAATACAACCTTGTAAAACTCGAGAAAGCAATTACAATGAAACTCTAATTAATATAATCAAACTAACTCCAAAGCATAAAGGAAACATAAAGATAAGACTAACAACAATAGGAAACCTCATGAGAAGTCTAAACACAATAAGAAACCTCTAGCAGCCCTGCTATCTCAACAAAGGGAAAAGTCTTGTGGAGAGGAGTGCTACTTGTTTCTTTGTGGTGTTTATGGGAGGAGGCGAGGAGCCAAATGTGCATCTTTTTCACGATCTATTTCTAGTGTTACAAGCAAGGTTCTTGTTGAATGATGGAATGACTTGTCTGTAATAGACAAAGGTCCTCTTATTTATAATGTGAGAATGAATACAAAGAAAGAAAGAGGTAGTACAGGTAGTACAATACAAGTAGTACAATGAGGATAGTACAGGTAGTACAATGAATCTAGACAAAAAATGAAATACGTAATATTCTCAACACTCCCCCTCAAGTTGGTGCATATATATCATATATGCCCAACTTGGACAATATCATATGGAAGGATTTTCCTGGCAGACCTTTGGTGAAAATGTCTGCTAGTTGGTCCTCTGATCTGACAAACGGAATCTCGATTTGTCCACTATCCAGTTTCTCTTTGATGAAGTGACGGTCTACCTCAACATGTTTTGTCCTATCATGCTGAACCGGATTATTAGCAATGCTAATGGCTGCTTGATTATCACAGAATAATTTCATGGACTAGTTACACATAACCTTCAAATCTTTGAGTAGTCGTTGTAATCATAGTAGTTCGCATATTCCATGCGCCATTGCTCTGTATTCTGCTTCTACACTGGATCGGGCAACCACATTTTGCTTCTTGCTGCGCCAGGTTACCAGATTGCCACCTAAGAATGTGCAATAACCAGAGATAGATTTACGATCAGGACTTCCTGCCCAATCTGCATCAGTATAAGCCTCCACCTGGATTTGTTTATTTGGTGAATCTGAAATGGTATATGCTTCCATTTTCAAAGGGTCATTAGGAGATAACAGGATTCCTCTTCCAGGGGCTGACTTTAGGTAGTGCAGTATCCGATAGACAGCCTCCATATGTGTAGCGTATGAGTCATGCATAATCTGGCTTACCAAACTAACTGCGAATGCAATATCTGGCCGTGAGTGGGCAAGATATATGAGTCTGCCAACAGGTCTCTGATATCTTCCTTTGTCTTTTGGTGTGTCTTCTTTTGCCCTTAGCTTGGTATTGGGATCGAGAGGAGTATCCCAAGGTCGAGCCCCAAGTAACCCTGTTTCTGAGAGAAGATCAAGAACATACTTTCTTTGAGACAGATAGATGCCTTTTACAGATCTGGCAACTTCAATCCCAAGAAAGTACCTAAGTTTGCCAAGGTCTTTGATCTCAAACTCCTTCCCTAGAAATGCTTTTAGTTTCGTGATTTCATCATTGCTATTGTCAGCAATGATGATATCATCTACATATACAAGTAAGGCAGTAAAAGTATTAGGGGAATGTTTTATAAAGAAAATATAGTCAGCATTGCTTTGAACATAGCCAAATGCTACCATAGCTTTATTAAATCTTCCAAACCATACTCTAGGGGATTGTTTTAGACCATAAAGAGATCGCTTCAACTTGCAGACTTTTCCTTGGCTTTTATCATCTGTGAAACCCGGTGGGCAGTCCATATAGACATCTTCAGTAAGTTCTCCATGAAGGAATGCATTTTTTACATCTAACTGTTGCAAGTCCCAGTTGTGATGTACAGCACAGGACAGTAAAACCCTGATGGTAGTCATTTTGGCCACTGGAGCGAAGGTTTCTTGGTAGTCAATCCCATATGTTTGAGTAAATTCCCGTGCAACCAATCTAGCCTTGTACCGATCAATAGTCCCATCTGGTTTCTGTTTCACTGTAAAGATCCACTTGCATCTTACTAACCTTGATCCTGCAGGAAGTGGAACAAGATCCCATGTACCATTTTTCTTCAGAGCCCTCATTTCTTCCACCATTGCAGTTTTCCACCTTTCATCTATAATTGCATCCTGCCATTTTTGAGGAACAGACACAGAAGAGAGCGAAGACACAAAAACACGGAAAGAAGGGGAAAGGGAGTCATAGGAAACATAATTGGAAATAGGATATAGGGTGCAAGCCCTAGTTCCTTTTCAAAGTGCAATTGGAAGATCAAGATCAGAAGGAGTAAATTCCTTACCATAAAAAGGCTCAGTAGACTCAGTTTCTGGATCCAGGGCTAGCGAAGAGACATGTGCAGGAGTAGTAGTGGCCTTTCCTTGCTTGTCTTTGGCACGGCTATAAACTTGCAGAGGTGGCTTAGTGGTTGGATGCTTGGATGGTGCAGTTGTATCGAGCACTTGTTCTTGGACTATTTCTGGTACATCAGGTATATCTGGTATAAGTACATTAGGGATATCAGGTGCATCTTCAACTGTCTGTGTCTCCCCCTGAAGAGGAGCCTGATAATAGGAGAGATGCTCATGAAAAATGACATCTCTACTAACAAGGACCTAACGAGAGGGAGGATGATAACACTTGTATCATTTCTGTGTTGCAGAATACCCTAAAGATATGCACTTTAATCCACGTGGATCAAGCTTGCCAGGGGAACGATGGTTACGAGCATAACAAAGACAACCAAAGACTCTAGGACGAAGAACAAAATCAGAATTTCCACGTAAGATGTCCAAGGGAGCCTTGTTGTCTAAAACTCGAGAAGGAAGGTGGTTGATCAGGGATGCTGCAGTGAGGATAGCATCACTCCAGTATTGAGCGGGAACATGTCTCTCAAACATTAGTGCTCTAGCTATTTCGAGTAAGTGGCGGTTCTTTCTTTCAGCCACTCCATTCTGAGCAGGAGTGTCCACACAACTTGTCTGATGAATTATCCTGTTATCAGCCAAGTATTGCTGAAAAAATCCTTCAAGATATTCCTTACCATTGTCACTACGGAGCATCTTCAACTGAGTTTGAAACTGCGTCTTGATCATATTGTGGAAATGGCGGAAGCATGCAAAGACCTCATTTTTTTTGACGCATCAGATAGACCGATGTAGTACGAGTGTGACAATCAGTAAAGCTTACAAACCACCTATGACCAGAAATAGAGGTAGTCCGTGTTGGACCCCAAACATCAGAATGGACTAAATCAAAGATACAAAGACTTCTTGAAGCAGAAGGTAAATAAGAAATACGAACCTGTTTGGCCAAAACACAAAGCCTCACATAATAACTCGTCTTTATTACATTGTTTAAATAATTTTGGAAAAAAATGAGATAGAACAGCAGAAGAGGGATGCCCAAGACGGCGGCCCACTGCTGAAGGGTACTGACTGCGGAATGGGAGGAAGGTGTTTAACGACCATTGTCAAGCAAGTACAGGCCACCATGCACACTACCATGTCCAATCGTCTTCCCGTTCTCCAGATCCTGAATCACACAATAGGTAGGAAAAAATGTTACTTTATAATTTAGAAACTTTGTAAGACTACTAATGGAGAGTAAATTTGTGGATAAATTATGAACATGTAGAACGGAATTCAAATCAAGGGAGGAAGAACAGTAGATGGATCCAATTCCAGATATAGGAGAGAGGGATCCATCAGCGACCTTCACAGTATTATGTCCAGAAGAAGGAGAGTATAAATAAAAAGACTCAGATGAACCAATCATGTGGTCAATGGCTCCAGTATCTATAACCCAAGGGCTAGAGATAGAGAAAGCACAATGACCATCATGGGAAATACCTGACTGAACAAAAAAAGAACCTGGATTGGTAGATGCAGATGTGGATGATTGATTTGTAGTCGCAAGAGGTAGTCAAAGGAGATGCCGGAGAGTCTGAAGTTCTTGTGCAGAGAGTTGTGGCAGAGGACCAATAGGAGGACTTGCTTCAGTTCGATGTGCATGAGGTGCGTGGGAGGACTTTGCCTTGTGCATACCTTTTTCCCGACATTTTGCTTCAAAATCTGCCGGTTTGCCATGAAGTTTCCAGCATGTGTCTTTGGTATGCCAAAGCTTGCTACAATACTCACATTTGATAGCATCACGGGAAACAGGAGGATTCTTGTATGTCTGAGTATTTGTCTAGAGAGCAGACCTATCCGGAACAGAAGGGGACAACATTGTTATTCGTCGTTGGTTCTCTAACTGAACCATGGAATAAGCCTGTTCGAGGGTGGGGAAAGGGTCCCTGCTGAGAATCTGTGAGCGAATAAGATCAAGCTCCACATTTAGTCCTGCCAGAAAAGTATAAACCCTGTATTTCTCTTCCCTTTTGTGAAATAGGGTAGCATCTTCTTCACATTTAGCATAAATAGAATCATAAAAATCAATTGTTTGCCAATAGCTCCTCAACTTAGTATAATATTGGGATACAGTCAATTCTTTTTGGATAGTTTCATGAACACCTTTTTGAATGGCATAAATTAAAGCAGCATTTCCAACTTGGGAATAGGTGTCCTTAGCAGACTTCCAAATTTGTGCAGCAGTATCCAATAACAAATAGCCATCGGCTATAATAGGTTGCATGGAATTGAGGAGATATTGCATTACCAATGAATTTTCAGCATGCCATTTCTCCAAAACAATGTCCTTGGTCAGAGGTTTTTCCTTGGTGTCGGTGAGATATCCCGATAATCCCCGAGCTGTAATTGAGAGTTGGGTGGCCCGAGACCACATTAGGTAATTACCACCATCAAGTTTAGTGGTATTAGTGGGAATAGTGAGATTGTCCATTTTAAAACTCTCTATCCCAGAAGAGGTTACTTCAGATGTCATCCTTGAGTTGTGTATTCAAGAATAAACACCCAAAAACAATATGAACAGCCTCCCTGTTTGGTTATAGCACAATATATGGAGATCAAAGTAGAAATATCGCTTGTCAGATATCCTCACTTGCCCCATGTGCAACATAATATATGGAAATCAATTCTGGTTTGCACCCACTTTTTTGTTTATTGGGGTAAACTCAGAAACTCATAAATATCCGACCAGACTGAACCATATTATTAATATCCAAACTGATAAAAAAAAATTGATTTCCAATAAAGAGAATAAAAAAATGATCCGTAATGAGGGATTAAAAGAAGGGCAGTACCTATATCATTGTATGATTCCCTCTTTGGTTGCTGCCCCTAGTGGGGAGAGAAAAAAAAAACAAAAGAAAAAGAAAAGAAAAGAAGGAAAGTCGGTGGTCGGCGGTGGTAGGTTGGCGGCGGCGGTGGTAGGTTGGCGGCGGCGGGATCTGGCGGTAGAGCTAACTTAGCTCTGATACCATGTTAAATGATGGAATGACTTGTCTGTAATAGACAGAGGTCTTCTTATTTATAATGTGAGAATGAATACAAAGAAAGAAAAAGGTAGTACAGGTAGTACAATACAGGTAGTACAATGAGGGTAGTACAGGTAGTACAATTGTACAATACAGGTAGTACAATGAATCTAGACAAAAAATGAAATACGTAATATTCTCAATAGTTCTAAATCCAGGTATTGGACACAGTATCGACCATGTCCAAAACCGATCCGGATCTAACTAGTGTACAAAACCAATGGGAAGCTAACACGTGGTAGGTACTGTAAAAGGCGTCCCAGTGCACGAGGCTGCCGCTACTATAGTCTCTAGGGAGGCGCAAAATGTACGGAGCCTTACCCCCGCAACTCAGAGAGGCTGTTTCCATATATAATAGTATTAAACAAGGATCGGCCAAGTTCAAAACTGATACGAATCAGCCGGATCGGCCAATCCAATACTAATACCTTGAACCATGGTTACAAGTTGTAGTTGACAGACCTACCACAACAGTTCCATTGACTGAAATTAATGAGTTGCGTTGAGGCATTCCACTGAGGATGATTCACAAGGATTGAAGCCATCGGGAGAAGACAATAAGAGTGGTGCCAAGATGGCAACCACCACCAGAAAGGATGGTAAAACTTCACTTAGACTGTTCTCTAAGGAAAAAGGTCCGCAAAGCATTGGAAGACGTATTAGGCCATTGTGTGGCTTGGCGTGCTTACTCAGGTCCACTTGGAGAGGAATCCACATATACCAAATTGTTATCATTGAAGACTGGAACGGACTTGATGGTCCAAATCCAATGCCATTTCTTCAATGGTTAACACCTGGGAGAACCAATGGAGCTTTGTGCACCTTATCAGATTCATTCTGCACCTTGCATCCAGGTTGACTACTAGTTCTACTGGAACCTGAGGACTATAAACGATGACTTAGGAGTAATTCATCCTAGACAGTGTTCTGTGAATAGTTTACAGTTGTGAGATATCATATTTCATAAGATTGCAATTGCTTTTGCATTATTTGTTGTGGGGTATGTTTCTTGCCTCATTTTGGAGTGTTGCATTTCATTCTTTGCTCCATCAATAAACCACTACTTATCAATAACTAAGAAAATTTAAAAACGGATTGAAATTGATAATAAAAAAATTGAAATAAAAAAACTAAGGAGCTACAAAATTACCGGCACTTAATATCTTTGTTAAGATTCTGCTCAGAACTAGCTTTGTACCTCTCAAAATGGTTGAGCAACGAGCAATTATAACACCAGTCCTCAATAAAACAAGTGAGACTATTAACAATGAAACAACAATGCAAATGTAAAGTGCCATTGAAGCACTGATCTTCCAGTTGAGGTCATGTAAAGATGAATGGTGGAATATAGTTGTGGATCACTCTCAAATATGTCCATGTTAGGAGAAGAAATGGAGTTCCACTAAGAGATCACCCTGCTTATAAGAAACTACCACTTTCAATACATATATCATCAAGAACAAATTTCTTAAAGGATTGTTTGAGAACTCACTGAAGGAGTTCATGACTGATAAATGTTTTGAATTGCAGCATTGATGCTTTTACAATCATAATCCATGGTCTTCATCCAGTTCTCAAAATCTCCAATTTCCTGTTTCCGACGGAAAAACCTTAAGGGTTATGACATGGTTCGAAACTACAACTTTGCCAAAAAAAAATAAACTAAAAGAAGGTAGATTAAGCTTTTTCATCAGCAAATTTAAGCACAGAGAATCATACTTTTGCAAATTGAGTTCATTACCAAAATTGAGCAATTCATCTCCTCATTTTGTTTACATAAAAAGTTTACCAACCATAATTTATTTGTTTTTGTTTGGCACTACTATTCATGATAACAAGGACTCTGATACTAAATTGACCCAGGACCTATCAACAAAATGTGCTCAATTATGATACCAAATCATGCTTAGGGTTTCTCATTAGGGTTTCTGAAAATTGAGAACTTTGTAGTCTTGGATTACACAAGAATGAGGGTTGTCGATTTCAAAAAAAAAAAAAGAGAGAAGAAAATTAATAGACGTAAGAAGCTTAATAGGGCTTTGTCGTCATTCAGAATGGTATCTGTCAGTTTCACTTCTGTTTTTCTGCCCTATAGATATTTTATGCTGGATTCATTTCTTTAGCAACAAGGATTTGTTATTCATTACCACACCTACCCCCCACCCAAAAAAAAAAAAAGTATAAGAGACTTCTCTACATATTTCACATGACAACATTGAATATCATTTCCTGAACAAACTAAAACATTAAAAATGAAATCCCATCACAGACTGACAATCCCCTGTGTTTTGATTATAACTAATTCAAAGGCATCGATCTGAGGATAACTAATACAAACGACATCAGATTTGAGAGAACTTACATTCAATAGATAATAACCGGAAAACCTCTAATGACATCAAGATTGACCCAAAGGAGCAACTTTTCCCAACCATATAAAGGCCTAAACGAAATTGAAAACAGACAACAGTAATGTCTGATCTCAACTATTAACACAAAATACGAATCAAACTAAGTTAATGCAAACTAACAATGCAAAGCCCTAGGGAGAGGAGCTTGTTGTTGGCAGAGCCTCGACGCCACCCCCTCCCCAAAAATAAAGTAAGTGCGGAAAGGAAAAGTGGTGGGTGCATTCTCTAGGTCAATTGATCAGGGAGATTCTACTGGTGCTAATGATGTGGCAGACAGTTTGTAAGCCAAGGATGTATAGCCTAAGCCTAGGTTTTTTTTTTTTTTCTCCACGCGGAGCGGGGGGGATGGTCCTGTAATGTCATTTGTATCCAAGGTTTAAAATCTGGGGTTTCGGAGGAGTCTCGGCCTCCTCCGAAACCAAGATCTCGCCGAGACACTGTATTTTGTCCGAGACAGCCTTTTTTAAGCTGGGCTGTCTCGGTGGCCAAAATACATTTTTTTAGGTCTCCAACTTCAGGGGAACATCATTTTTACATACATAAATACATTTAGAGTATAAAATTGTAAAAATAATGACTCTTTGTGGTTGTTTGGGTTTACAGCCATGTTTTGGCAGTCAACGCTGAAGTCTGTTGTAAACTTAGGCTAATATTGGCTATTATATTCAATCAAATATGGCAAATGAGACAATAACATAATGCATTGGGGGAAAGAGAAACAAAATAACACTTCATTATAAATCATTACATCATAGTTCAAATGTTCAATACTGAATGATCCCATAGTCTCGTGGATCGGGCTCACGTATATAAAAATTTCATCAGATTCTACCAATTTTTTTTCTCTCTCATAGTCTCATTTAAAAATCTCATTTTTGGGCAAGAATCTAACCTTCAACAGTTGATATGAAACTCCCACAGCAATTCCCGCAGTCCGAAGCACCACCCGTTGCAAGTTGAAAGTCCAAACAAAGAAAAAATGAGGAAGAAATAATAAAATTTTCAAAAAACTAACAAAAAAGAGGAAACAGCAGTTCTCGACTGAGAACAGTGAGTTTTCTCTTTTATAAAGAGAAAAAAAAAACAAAAAGCAATTTCTCGGCGAGATTTACCGAGATCTCGCAGAGAAATTGCGAGATCTACCGAGATCTCGGCGAGATTATGCATCTGCCGAGACGAAAAGGGTTATCGACCCTGTTTTCGTCTCGGCTAATGTCGAGAGGGGCGAGATCGGCGAGATCGCACGTCGCCGAGATTTTATTCCATGTTCGTATCTGTGTACCACCATGTAAAATTTCTCTCTCTTCATTAAATTAACACCCCCACACAAAAATATGCTAAGCTAGCTTAGAATAATACAAAAATTGACTAAACCAGAATCCCATATCCACAAAAATTGGCTCCAACCATGGGTCCATCATCCACTTGTACAAGCTTCAAGATTATCTTGTTCACTAACCTAATATTTCCCACCTTATACTTTTAACATGTTTTCAAAGTAGCCACAACCAACTTTGCATATTTGACAATTCAGGATTCAGCAATAAATACTTCCATTGCACTTGGGGAGGAATAACACTCTAGCTCAGTTTATAAAATACTCAGTAAAGTTGACAAATTAGCTAATACAAGCATGGGTGTTTATACGCTTCAGGCCTGTATAAGTCAGAATCCAGAATGTAGATTCTGCTGGACTTTTCAGTACAGTTGACAAATTAGCTAATACAAGCATGGGTGTTTATACGCTTCAGGCCTGTATAAGTCAGAATCCAGAATGTAGATTCTGCTGGACTTTTCAGTACAGTTGACAAATTAGCTAATATAAGCATGGGTGTTCTATTTCCTGATTACCATTAGATTCTCAATCATCCGAAGGCTTGCAACAAAAGTAATCATATTAACATATTTCATTGATTTATTGTTTGATTAAAACCTGTCTTTTTATGTTCTACTGCTCAACACTAAGTAAAATTAAATTATTTCGACATACTGGAAAATACAACTTCAAAAAGAACAAAGTCATGGGAGTCATGGGACAGAATTGTGTTCTTCATTAAATTCCAGTTTTATAGGATAAAATGAAAACCTGTCTTTATATGTTTTACTGCTCAACAATAAGTAAACTTAAATTATTTCGACATACCAGAAAATAAAAACTTCAAAAAAAAAAAGCCTTGGAACAGAATTGTGTATATTCCAGTTTTATAGGACAAAATGTAATTATATTAGTAATAGGGTAAGCAATGAAAAAAAAATTGTACAGACCAAACACGTCTGACCATTTACGGGTAAATGACCACAAAAATTATTGAAAGGAAAAAATATTGTTCCTCAATCACCCTTCCTTAGGAAGTGGGATTGGTACCAGGAAGTCTTCCACACAAATCAACATACAAATAAGACTCATGGCACTTATCTTCACCAAAAACACTATTCTCCAACACATGAAGCTGTGAACCACTGTGAACATTTACAGGGATAGTGCAAGATCCAGGCACCATACAGCCCTTGCCAAGTCCAAAGTAAGAGGAAACAATCTACCATGAGCCATAAGTTAAGCATAAAACCCACAGACTAGTACTGGTTGTATAATATTGCATCCCAAGAATGGGGAGGGAGGACCTTAGAGGGGAATTTGAGAAATCCACCAACTTGCCCAAAAATATTAGCAGCATGTTACCTGCGAAAGCAGCAAATTTTTTATCTTCCTATTAAGGAACCTTCAAACTCCATATTAAATCCTCCATTATACACATCCAGATCAATCCCTCGTCAATTCAATGTGGCCCAACAAATTCCAAAATGCTTTGATATCCACATCACTGAGGTTGTTTATAAATATAAACCACCAATGAACTGCCCATGTCCAAACGCATATAAAAGCAAGCACTGTTTGATGGCACCACATAAGAATTGAATGCCATGAAATATCTCTGATCATTCAACAAACGCAGACCTCAGTGACTGAATCCTTTAGGGATGGCAGCCCCGCTCTCAATCCTTGAATTCATGCTCTCAAAGTAAGAGCACCCTCAATCCTCAAAATATTTGAGAGCATGCTCAAAAGAAAATCACTCTATGAATTGATAGTTTGCTTGGACTAAGATAAAAGTTTGACTTATTCAAATAATACAAAGCTTAAAAACTTTATTGGATCAAACATTGAGGGTGTTCCCATTGTTTATCATCATGTTATTATAATTCATTAAAAGTTAGAGCCCGATGTATTTGTACATCCATGTACTCAAATTTAATTGATGATTTATTGGTAAGCTTATCAAAGCAAACTCCATATATCGGAATTTAAACAGTAGTAACATAAGCAGCATATGAGGAGTAACATGAAATCTGCAAATTAATAAATAGTAGAAGAAAATGAGCTGAAGTAGAGACAACAAGCTACTACTCACCTTAAGAGCAGAGTTTACCGCATGAGTAGCGGCAAGCCATTGATCTGTTTGCTTCGAATAACGCATAGCAGTAGATATGAAAGAGCGAATTTCAAGCTCAATTCGCTTCTCATTGATAAAGGATTCTTCCACTCCTCCATTCACAATATCCATCAAAAGATCCGCAACTCTCGTCCCATTCCTAATAGCATCTCTCTTGGCCTTTTCTGTTTCAAGTAGATTAATTAACATTTTTAGGTTTCCAATTCCTACCACTTGAGACGCAGCAGAACTCTCTCTGAGTAAAGAAGAAAGCTGAAATGAGAGAGAAAGTGGTGACCTGTTTGTTCTTGGAGTCTGAGAGAGGATTGGTGATGATCGTGGATGAGTTGAATCAAAGATGATTCCAAGCCCCCTCCGACCTCTGCAGCTTTGAGAAGATCAGTCTCCGAGGACGCACGGACACGCGGGAGAGAGAAACGCTGCCGAGACATTTTGTTTCTGACTTCAGTTCCGTTTCGAGCCTTCAATTTGTATGTATGACTCGGGTTGAATTCTTCTCCAATTATTGGAAGCTCCAATCGCCAATCCAGCAATTGGAATTAATCAGGCGCATCTACCGATGAATTGGTATACATGCCCAATTAACTCCAATCGCTGGATTATCGATTAGAACTTCCAATAAATTGGAGACGAATTGGACTTGTATGACTGACCATATGCTCTGCCCTCTACAGCACAAACCAACTGAACGGGGCCAAGCCAGACATGAATCACCGTGCTAAACTCATAACTCGTTTCTGGCAAATTGCACAAGGGGGAAAAGATTCTTTCTACTGAAGTCATCCCTGCATTGAGGATCTCACCCACTCAAAGTGAATCAGCACGTATCTCGATCCACTCAAAGTTTCAATTAGGACCTTCAATGTAGAATAAGCTGAGGTTCCAATAAATAAACTTACCTAATTATTTCTTCAATGACCTAATTAATAAACTATAAACAGGGTAAGCAAAGGTTGATCCCATAGAAAGTAATTTGATCAAAATTTATATTATATTCAAAATAAATATACTAATTAATGCTAAGCAAACACAATAACGAAGAAAGATTTTTGATTGGTTGAATCAAACGGAAAGTAAACAGACAGAATTAAAATGGGAAAATAATTAGAGAGAAATAATTCAGTTATTGGTTGAATATCTACCCACACATGTAATAGGTAAAATTAATTGCAACACTACTTTCTTCCTCATAATTAGAATTAAAGACCTTAGATAATAATACGCTCTATTACCTGAGTTTTCCCTTGATTATCTCTACAAAAACAAGTTCTTCAAAGATATCTAACCATAGAACAACACTAAAATAAGCTCTCAATGTTTAATTCAATGGCAGCATTTAGAGAGAGGAAAACAGATCAATCTAAGCAATAGTCACACACAAGCGGGGATTATTTTATTTAGGTTATTTCATTCACAGTAATGAGATGATAACTTGGACATAATCATATACTACTGTTTGCTATTTGTGATTAAAAACAGGACAATTACATATCACAATTTCTAAATCTAGCAATCAATATCAATCTAATCGATTCAGTAGGTCATTACTGAATTATTCAGACAAACATCATAGATAAAGAGAAAAGAATGAAACAAACAATTTTAATAAAAGAGAAAAGAAGAACAACGTTACTCAAAAACGATTACACCATTAACATGAGTTTTGGCTTCAATATTCCCTTGAACCAAATGAATAAACTAGCTAGACATAAAAATCTTTTTAGAGAAAGATACAAGAAAAATCATTCCAAGAGAGAGAGGGGTAGAAATTTTCAGCTAGAGAGAGTGAGATTGCAACAAGAATGTAGGTCTTTAGCGGCGTTTTTAAACGCCGGCGTAGTTATGCTAAACGCCAGCAAATTGATGCACCAGCGTTTCCTCAAACGCCGCATATAACCCTCTAAAGGCAAAGCCAACGAACCGAGCCGTTTCTAGCAAACGCCTGTGTAAATACTATGTGCCTAGTCTTCTTAACAAATGCCGGTATATTGGGTATATTGTATTCATTAGAGAAACGCCGCCAAATATCGTGGACGGTCATACAGGGGCGCTTTTGCCGCCGCCATAAAATATTTTTTTTTAATATAAAATCCATTTCTCTATCATCACAGCAGTAATCTGGCAAAACAAAAATAAAATAGACAATATATATTCAAATCAACCACATTTAATATCTAAAAAATATTACAAACAATTACAAAAGTAGATCAAGAAATTGATGACCTAAACATCAACGGTTAATTACCAAATCATTCAAGAGTACAGTTATCAGGGCTTATAGTGTAGAATACAAAAAAGTTCTACCCATTGTCTAAGCTCCTTACACTATATATACTTTGATACTAAGTAACCAAGTAGAGGTCTTCAGAAGCATGCCCAAGAAATGCTAGGTACAAGATGGATGATGCAGAGGACAACAATGGAAAGACGTAAATTATTAGTGGCAAGACATGGAGTTGCTGCAAAGACATCTGGCCATTGGTATTGTTGATGACATCCACAGCCTCTGAATAGAAGTGCAAGGTAACATTTGGATTGTGGAGAACTCTGAAACATTTGCCATAACTAACCTATTAAACAAACATTCAGGGAGTTGAACATTTAAATTCAAAATTTTAATTAACAATTAATTAACTTCCATTTCCCTTATAAAAATATGGTAAGCAATAAAGCTAAATGCATCTGTCATGGTAAAATTTACACAAATTATCAAGAAGGTCAAGACTAGAGCAAACGTCAGATAAGGGGTACACTAGGCCTGTAGTTTATTCATCATGAAAACAGTATGGCAATGGGCTATATGTTGGTTGAAGCAACCAAGAATACTCAAAGTATGTTACTGTATTCTTACACCCCCTAAAAAAGTGTGTTTCTGTAGCATAAAGGAGCATTTCATCACATGTTCCACAATGGAATGGTTTATGCAAGGCAAGATGGAGGTGAATGGAATAACTGCACCACTTATAAAGAATTAAAGAATACCCAGCTAGGTTTCTTACCTGATCAGCTAGAGAGACAGACAGTTTCAATAACGTTACCTTGCAGTCAGGGAATGTATATCGACCAGTTCCAAAACAACCTACTTCTTTATATGCCGTGTATAAACTGTTCCACAATTTTCCATTCAGTTTAGTCTTATTAGAAAGCAACACTCACATCCAGATACCCAGAAATGTATGGGGAGATATAATGGAACTGGCTAAGTTCATAAATGCTTGAATATCAATAAAAGACAAGTTCCTAAAGAATCAGAGATTGCCAATTTATCAACCCTAAGGATTCCCATTGCAGAAAATGTGTCGGAGTTCCTTTTCAATTCAAGATGTCCTCGTGAAAAATGTATATTTCCAATTCCTATCAATGCATCCAGCTGTGTTCAGATTCATCTCACAGACATTGAAATATAAATTTGTCGTAGAAAACTTTATATTTTCGTCAAGCACAGAAAGGAGGTGAATTCAAAAAGCAACTTGTTAATTCTTTACTTTGTACAGTTCTCCAAGATGATGGTATCTGATTCAGAAAGAGACCAAGAGAATCAGACTTTATATATGCTTCTATATGTGAATAAACAGATAGCTTCACACAATGGTTGGACTAATATTCTGCCTCATGAACACAAAATCATCAGCAGAAACATCTTTGGTTCTGAATCTTAGAGAAGAGCAAAGCAGAGGACTCTGGAATGATACAGTTGTCAGGTAAAAATAATCACTCTCACATGCAAATACTGTCAGGCACAAAGAGATGATTCAAGGAAAAAAAATAATCAATCAATTTACTGGTGACCAAGACAGGAAAAAAAAAAAAGAGCATCTAATAGACTTTCACCTGTAAAATTAGATTCTCTAAATGATCCATAACCACCAGAACCAAGTTGCAGAAAACCATAACAAACCATAAAGAACAAATGGGAAGCATACACACCTGACCTTGCATTAGAAGATACTCTGTAAACTCACGGTTGCTTCCTAAACCAGCAGTTCCCCATCAAATCAAAGTCCGAAGCAGAAAGATAGCAACCACAACCTCACCAGAAACCCATCACCATACAAGGTTTCAACTCATTCTATCTTTCAAAGAGATTAATAATTATCCCAAGACTGAAGTACACACACAAAAGAAGAAGGAAACTATCTTCCAAAGGAATTGGTTTCTTTAGATAAGACTAATTATCATTAGCTTTGCCAAAATATTTAATTTGAAATGAATAAAGAGATGCATTAGCAGGAAAGCCATCTAGATTACGAAAGCTCTGGCATGCATGAATCCAAATTAAAGGACTGTATCAAATTCAAAAACCATCAACTTATACTGCAAATTAGTTCCAAATCATCTAAGAACAAGACAGGTGGCTAAAAAGAGTACATATATCCTACCATACACAAGAAGTCAAGAACTGATGTACTATGAGGAGTCTCGTGACAAATGACATAACCCAAAAATCTATGTCTGTATGATGAGGAGTCTCCCAAGCCCCTAGCAAATGACTTCTGCAATGGGGGAAAGGCATCTGCAATGGTCTCATGTATTATCAGCTGTTCCATTGAATGGGGGAACAATGTTAGTCGAGTATTTAAGGAAAAAAAAATTAACAAAATTCTTTGAAATGTAAAACTTAAATAAATGAATTGAATTCTGAGAGGAGTTTCTCCCGGTGAATGCTTGGGTTAGAAATGCAATTTGGGCTTTCATTTGATCCATTTGTGTTAGCTAGGCTTTCAATTGATCCAGTATGTATCAAATGATTGAAGTTCATAACATAGCCCCCATATTGGCCCTTCTTGTGAACTCGAACGCATGTGCATTTACTGTTCTCAATCAAATACTCTGCTGTATCTATCACTCTTGCAGACCCTCCACTCAGCCTACATCTGTTAATCACATAAGAGGCAAATTAGATCAGTGAATTCAGATTTGCAGCCTCACCCCACCAAAGTAGTAGCCACCAACTCTTGTGTTCCACCGGTCACCACCCAAGCTGGAGAACCCACCACCACTTAAGACCACAACTAAGTGACGGATTACTTGACTTAGGTATTCATGGATGGATTGGTATATAGAGAGCTATTAGACATGAAGCCCCTTCCATTTTGGCATAAGAGATCAGGTGATTGTCAAACACTCCATTTCTAACAATTAGAGAGACCTTCCATTGCAAGACAGAACAACAGGGGAATAAAGAACAATAGGGGGATAAAGTGCATCCTTACCTGAAACCCATAAATGGAGAGAAATAATCCACTAAAGAACCATTTACAAGCACTAACATGTGCACTGTCGAGATACAATAATAAAAATAAAATAAAAAACCTAATGAATGAATGGAGGATTTTTTTTTTTTTTTTTGGGTAGAATGGAGGAGAAAAATTCATTCTATGGAGAATTCTAATAATATAGGATCAATTCACTGAATCAAAAGCCTTCTTAATTTCAATCTTCAACATGGCAGAATGAGAAGTTTTTGCTTGACCAAAACCTTTCACAATATCATTACACAAGAGGATGTTGTCTGTAATAGATCTACCAGAAATGATGACTGATTGCATCATACTAACAAGACTCCCCACCACAGATTTCACCCTATTTGCTAAGATCTTAGCTATGAATTTATAAATAGGACTACTCAGGGTTATGGCTATGCAAGCCCTAACCCAAGAAGCACCGGCAGAATTAGGAATAAGACTGATAAAAGAATGATTGATATAACCAATCTATGATATAATATAATTCATAGCTAATTTCATTTGCATTTGCTGAATTTTCTGCTCCACTGTTACAGCATTGGGTACAACTTATTACTAATAAAACATACTCATTCCAAACTTGTTCATATGGCACACTATTATAAGTACTTCTATTTTTTTTCGTGTTTCCACAATGAGCATCGTACTAATTATGGTCCATTTCAAAACTGAATTAGGAAAGGACATAGCTGTTGACCAGTTACTTGACTATCTTAATCCAACTACGACTCTGACCAATAATAAAAATAAAAAATAAAAATAAAAAAAGACTAGAATTTTTTTTTTTTGGGGTAAATAAAAGACTAGAATAATTACTAACACCATGACATAATACTTGTATTGGGTACCACCAATACAAGACTTATTGGGGGTTAAGGAACAGGGATTCTTGAGACCATGACATAATGCTTGTATTGTGTACTACCATCAGCAATTTAGGCATGCAGCTGCAAGCCACAACCCACAATTGCTCTGGGCCCATCTTTTTTGCTTGTGAATCATATAGCTCAGCAACTCTAGATTTTTTTTATTTTTTATTTTTTTTCAGTTTTTTGGAGAGAAGTAGAAATCTCTGTGGATTGGCTTGATGCTAGTGTGCCAAACACCTCTCTCTTCCGTCAAAGTCATCACTCACAAACTTTAAAATGTAACTGCATTGTTCAAAGGGTATCAATCTGATGTTCAATAAACCTAAAAGTCAAGGCAATGGTTATCCAGACACTGTAGGATGCCAAACCACTGTCAAACTTTATGACCCATCCATTAAAATATTTAAAAACAGTTGAATTCATGCAATAATCATTGATTTCCCTCCTAAACTGGTGTAATTTTTCAATGCAACTGTAGAATAAATCTGCAGAAGTCAAATAATATTATGGCTTAATTACCAAACAAATACAAACTTCAAATTATCATAAAGGTCCTCCATCCATCTCTAACCCTTTTGATTACCAGTTTTCGTTTTGAGTTCAAGATTAAAAATTCTTTGGTGATAGTTAAAACATAAGGTTGAAACTTTACCACATCAGTAACCACATACCATGTAACATGTGTCCGTCCATACTATATCTTAGTCTGTAAGGCACCCCCTCTGTTCAAAATGGTAAAGAACTGAAGGAGGGCAACAAGGAAGCCAAGTAACCCATCTCTAAAACCCTTGTTCAATGCTAGTGTTAGTTCTACTGAGATATATGTATATATATACTTGTGTAAGTAGATACTGGTTTTCACCAAATCATATTGTTCCCTCTTTTAAGGACTCTGATTGTATTTACCCAACTAAATATGGATTTTGTCATTTTCATAGATCATGTCCAGAGGCCTATAAGTGAGCACATCCAGCACCAACAAATCCTTGAACTCCTGTATCTTCATCTCAACCGTATGCAGTAGTGTTCAAAACCAAACCAAGGGTAAGTTCTGATGAGCCGATTCCAGGACAATGCAAATCAGAATCAATGGATTGTTACAAGATTAAAGGGCAAATTCAACCACTGGTTTTATATATTTTCAAGTAGATAAAACAGCAAAAGTTCCAAAATACAGAGTACTGCTGTAATCTACATAAAATCAACATAATAGAACCTTACTGCATCTAAAGAAAAACAATTTATAGCAAAACATCCAGATGTGGGGAAAAATATAACTTGTGAAACAATCGACAAGGAATGGTACCAACAGCAGGCAGGCGAGCAGAGTCGAGAGCAGTATCAAAGCCACTTCCAGATGTGATGGAATTTACAAATCTTCCTATTTCTGCTTGAATAAAGAAAATCATAAAGGTTTGATCCTATTTTTGCTTGAATAAAAGAGGAAGCGAGGGTAACTGGGTGAGCGATGAAGAGAAGAGAGGGAAAACTACCTGAGTCGCAACCACATCGGAACAGCTATCACAACATCACAGTCACAATGGCTACAATCTCTCGAAATAAAAATGAGATTAGTTCAATGCAAATGGAGATTTCAATCCATCCAAAATGAGAATCATCGAAATAGTCATAGCCCCAAGCAAATTCAACTTAAAGCATATGATTTAAAACATATTCTTGAAAATGGAGAACTCATAGTGAACCTAAACATAAACAAAAATTTCATTCCTATAACCTATAAAACAAATTAGTTACTCACATGAAATAAAAATCACAGAAACTAAAAAAATGCAAGTTAAGAAGTGTAAGAAGCAAACAATGAGAATTTCATAATATTAAAAAAAAAAAAACTCAACAACTAACTAAGGATACAAATTGTACGAATGGAGATAAACAGAATATAATGAAGATGTGAATTACGAATTTTATCAAGAATGTACAAAGCAAAAATAAGAAGAAAGATGATCAAGAACATACCTGATTCAAATGGGGACTGTGTCGTCGTCCGCCGCTGACCGTTCACCTTTTCATCTTCTTCGACGACGCCGCCTGGTTTCAAAAATCTCTGCCCATACTTGGATCAAGGGCGGAGGTCGACAGAATGAGAGTCGGATTCAGTAGAGGCTTCTCCTTCTCCGGTCTCCAAGATTGCCTGTGGCTTCCAAGGTCTCTATTTTAGAGTCTAAGCGTCTCTTTCGCTCCCAAATAACTTAAGGGACCGTCTGCTTGGAGGTTAAAACAATGTACAATGAAACCCTCAAATAAAACCAGAACAAAAGGTAGGATTATACCAGATAACGTTAACATTACATGGATTCTACACAAACAAACAAATACCACATAACCGAGTTTCCAACAAACAAGTTGTAAAAAAACATACGAGGCATAAGCATCAGAATGGATTTTGCCAAACAACTTCTATGCTTCGCAGCCACAGGCTCAGGCTTAGGCTCTCTATCGATTGAAAGAGCTGAGAGAAGGAGAAAATCGATTGATGATGAGCATCGATTAAGGAGAGAAAAAGAGAGATTGAGAGAAAAATACAGCCAAATAGAGATTGAGAGAATAAGATTCAGTTAGGGCAAGATGAGAATCGATGAAGGCACGAAAGTGAAGACTAAGGAAAACTGAGAAGAAAGATTTAGGCGCCAAGGGTTCGTGGGTTTTCGATCCGTACTGGCGTTTTCTAGCAAACGCGGCAATGAATATATTCACAACCAAAGCTGCGTTTGCTTTTACAGACGCCATACTATAATAAAATCGATGGCTGCGTTTCCTAACAAACGCAGTCATAACTCATTCATTCCTATGACGCTTTGTAGGCTTCCTATCCTAGGGCTCCAGATCTTCTGCAGTCATTGAAGAGGACTGGTGAGGAAAACAGAGGGAGAAGCTAGAGCCCTCTAAAGGTAAGGTTCAGCATTAGTTTTTGACAAAACCATGTCCAAACTTACACACTAACCAATTTAAAATTGAACAAAACCCTAATAATATATAGAAATGGAGCAGAACTAACCAGAAATGAAAATAATCAGCTTGTCTTGTAAAGGGGTGAGATCGCCCAGTGAGTTCTCCAGTTTCTGGCTCAGGCGTAGGACTGCTAGACTTCCACGATCTCTTTCATTAATCTCATACACAGAGAGTTCTTGAACTTTGGCTGCAGATGATAAAATCAGAGAAATTAAAAAATGAAAGAACAAACTTTGCTTAAGAGTAAAAATACAACTAAAAATAGATAGAAAATAAAAGAACAAACTATCGAATGAGAGCACTAGACGAACCAGTCGTGAAAGAAGAACTAGAGAAACAAAGAGAGAAGGAGAGAAAAGAGGAGAAGCAAAGAGATTTAATTAGGGTGGGGATTGGGGCGACTTGATTGAGAGAAAAGGAGAGAAGGAGAAAAATCGATTGAGAGAGCTGAGAGAGGAGAGAATCAATTGAATGAAAAGGAGAGAGAAGGAGATTCAGCAGTTACAACAATTTTCAATGAAGAGGAAGGAGATTTGAGAGGCAAGGTGATCAAAATCGATTGAAGAGCGGGAAAGAAGAGCACAAAAATAAAAATATGGGTTCGTGGGTATTCAGTTTTGTACACCTATGACGGCATTTCTTAACAAGTGCCAAGAGCACAAAAATAAAAATATGGGTTCGTGGGTTTTCAGTTTTGTACACCTATGACGGCATTTCTTAACAAGTGCCGCTTTGTGTAGCGTGTGTAACTCCTACGACGGCGTTTCTTAATAAACGCCGCTTGGTATGACAGCATTTCCTAAGAAAGGCTGCTTTATGGACCTCCCACGATGGCGTTCCGCAATAAACGCCGCTGTTTTGTACACCACTTACGACGGCGTTTGTTATGAAACGCCGCTGTGTATTCTACTTATGACGGCGTTTTCTGAAAACGCCGCAGTTTACTATAGCTGCGCTTAATGAGAAACGCCGCTATAAAAATGCAGCCAAAGACCCGCATTCTTGTAATCGAGAGAGACTATATTAAACACCAATGCTCTCTATATAGAGCAATAGCAATCTTTTGTAGCTTAGAATTCATTTTTTATTTAGGATTCTAAAATTGTAGAGTTTCTTTCATTCCTTGGAGTCTTCTAAAATGGTAGTTTCCCTATCTAACTCAAATATCAAATCAATTCACGATCTTCTATTGTAGGTTTCCTAACTTGAGTAGGAAACTCTTTATGGAAATTTCATCGATGTTGAATGCTTTAATTAGATCGTTCGGCTACTCCGATTCAGATTCGAATCAGATTTTTGTGTCAGATTTCAAGGTAACATTTGGTGGCCCAAACGAACTTGAATTTTTCTCCACAATACCATTCTAAAAATCTTGAGACATTCTTTATGACCCCGTTTGATAACACTCCAGCTCCTTACTTCTTAGCTCCGGAGCTAATCCGGAGTAGAATGCCGATTGATAAACATGGTTCAAGTTTTGACTCCCATGGAGTGAACCGCTCCAAAAATGTCTCTGGGAGCTAAAAAACTGGAGCTAAAAAAACTTACTTCTCTTGCTCCGGAGCTATTACCACTACTGACTGCCATCACCACTACCATTAGCACTGCCATCATCACCACCACCCCTCCACCGCCACCATCCCCACCACCACCCACCACCCATAGCCGCCACCACCACCACCACCATCGCCGCCGCCACCACCACCACCGCCGCCGCCACCGCCACCACCGCCGCCACCGCCATTACCACCACCCACCACACCACCACTTACCCCCAATGCCGTCACCACCTTCCACCATCGTCGCCACCACCACCCACCACCCATAGCCACCACCACCACCACCACCACCACCGCCGCCGCCGCCACCACCACCACTACCGCCGCCATTACCACCACCCACCACTTGCCACTTACCACCAATGCCGCCACCACCTTCCACCATTGCCGTCACCACCACCCCCCACCTTTCACCATCACCGCCACCACCACCACCGTCGCCACCACCACCCACCCACCCACCACCTACCACCACTGCCACCACTGCCGCCACCACCACCACCACCACCACCACCCACCACTTACCACCGATGCCGCCACCACCCTCAACCATCGCCGCTACCACCACCCACCACCCACCACCTTCCATTATCACAGCCACCACCACCCACCACCTTCCACCATCACCGCCACCACCACCCACCCACCACCTACCACCACTGCCACCACTGCCACCACCACCACCACCATCACCCACCACTTACCATCGATGCCGCCACCACCCTCCACCATCGCCACTACCACCACCCACCACCTTCCACCATCACCACCACCACCACCCACCACCTTCCACCATCACCGCCACCACCACCACCATCGCCACCACCACCCACCCACCACCTACCACCACTGCCATCACTGCCGCCATTGCCACCACCCACCACCACCACCACCCACCGCCATCAACATCGCCACCACCAGAAAATAGCATTCTGGAAGCATAGTCTTTTGATTTTGGAGCAGCGTTATCAAACGGCATTCTACTCCAAAAATCCTGACTCCGGAGAAGAAGTAGAAAACGACTCCGGAACAGAAGTAGCTCCATGGGAGCTGAAGTGTTATCAAACGGGGCCTACAACTACACTGAAGACCACTTTTCAATTCTAGAATTCTTTCCATGTCAAAAATCTGCATGAAGCTCAAAATGTCAATATTAAGAATGCTGGAATTTTCTTATCTTTTAGCAATTAATTCACAAAATCTTTAAAACATGCCAAACTTATAAAATAAATTCTAATTAGCTCAATAAGGTATAAAACACATTAAAAAACATAGTGCAAAGAGAATAAATATATAGAAATTACATACTTATCATCTACACCAGTTCAACGAGGACCATGCAAAATATTAAATTTAAAACGAAAAAAGGGGTATTAAAGGAGAATGATCTGCAATCGAATCATGCCCATCAACTCCCAATCATCCCCCCTCTATTTTATCATTTTGCAATGGCAGAAATTCTTCCACTCCTATAACCCCTCTTTCTTTCAGTCCTGCACCTCCTCCGTTTGTCGAACACTCATCCCATTGGTCCTCACACTGGTGAATGGTCTTCTCAAACATCTGATTGTCCTGATGATTAAAAAACTTACAGAGTTGATCTACTAAGTACTTGTTGAAATCCAGCTGGTCTTGGTGTCCGAACTCGGTGCGTACCTCACGGATTATAATCCCTAATTGGATCTCTCCCAAAAATTTCTTGATGCCTTTGATAATGATGTAGGTTTTTAAGGATACCCTGGCATACTGGTGATCCTGACTTGGATTTTGAGGACTTAGGTTCCCTGACGAGCTGATTTTAATTGTAGATGGAGAGAGATTAACATTGGGCGAATGGACAGGTGATTCATGGGATGCCGATCCTATTGGTTGCGGAGTCATGAGTACCAAGCCAAACTATCTAGTTTATGTGAATTTTCTGAGGATTGAGGCCTTGCATCCGATTCTTCCCATTAAGAGGACGATAATCTAAACCAGAAAATTCATTGCCTAAGTTCTTTTGCAGACCATTAAGAAGCTTCCTCTCCGTGTAGAGAGCCTTTCGACACTCCATCTGTTTGGAGACTTTTCACCCCTTATTTTTTTTAATTATGTCATATCTTTTCTAATATTTTGATTTGTCTCAGATACATAGTTTACGTACAATGTGAAGCATGGGAACATGGAGGAGAAGAGAAATCATGGTAAGTGTAAAACGATGGAGATACCCAAAGGTTCGGAACTCTTCTCAGAGAAGCTTTTGGCATCTTCCAATGAGTTTGCGATAATCTTGCTGAGCCATACCCTTATCTGTAGCTTCTAGCTTCTTCAGATGAGTCGTCTTCCTCTTCTATTTCCAATCTAAGTTATATATATAATATTTTTCTTCTTATTATTCTTCTCTACTTCTTTAGATGAGTCATCTTCCTCTCCTTTTTCCAAGACTTTGTCATCCCACGAGATTTTGACCACATGGCTTTTCGAACGGCTGAACTTGAGATCCTTTATAATGGAAGGGTTAAGAATGAAACAGAGCACCAGCCCCAGGAGGATACAAAAAGCGCAAATGGAATTGTTGATAAGATACACATCCTTCAAACAGAACTACGATGGTGATGAAGGGGTTCTCTCGATTCAAGTAGAGGTTCAGGTACATCAATGGAATCCCCAGAACAAGAAGATGATGAAAAAGAGCATGGAGAGGGCAAGGGTGAGGTCTTTGTGGCTAAGCAGGGTCCGATTGTTCGTTAACAATATATTTTTTCCTCTTCAAGGGGGGGGGGGGGGGGGGGGGGGTTGTTGGGATTGTTTGCACTTCCACACTTGAAAAGGAGGAAGAAGGGTTGTATGCGACGGAAAGAATATCGGGGTGGAGATGATGGCCGATGACAGTTAGAGTTGCAAAGCCTGGGGAAGACGAGTTTTGCTCTTTGTTGCAAGAAATCCTTGTAAATCTCTAATTTTTTTTTTTAATTTTAAGGTACTAAGGGTATTCTTGACATTAAGAAACTATATATGAAAACATGTCAGCATCTAATAGACTTGTCTTTATGGACAGGGTCTGTATGATACTTACGTTCCAAATTAGGAGAGTTTAGTGACATTATTGACAACAATGGGGAGTTGTTGAAGTTAAGGTAAACTTGGGGGAAGTGTGTGAAATTGTCTCTCTCTCTCTCTCTCTCTCTCTCTCTCTCTCTCTCTCTATATATATATATATATATATATATATATATATATATATGTCACACCCTAATTCTAGACTAACCAATGGTGTGATGAACCGGCATGAGAACCAATGGTTCAAACTAGGATCTCGTATAGGCCGTGCCAACCATGTTAAACTAAAACACAGTCCACAGTAATAATCAGAGAAAATAATTTAATATCAGAAGTCTTTATTAATAATGAATTGAGTGTCTACAATGATAAATAGATATTTAACAAGTTATCACCATGCAACCAAAACATAATTAATACATATTACAAGTATCAAAATACGAAAGTTAACCACCAAGCGTAAACAAAGTTGAAACACTCATTTTGATGAGTCATATTCATCCTCCACAGCTTGCACATCCATAACCGTCACGTGTCTATATGTTGACGCTTTCATGTAGTCTTCAACGGTATTACCTACAACATTAGAAACTAAAAGAAAACGGTATCGTGAGCTCATAATCTAGTTCAGTGAGAAAACAAAATAATGCAACAAACATATGCATGCATTCAATTCATATATTTGGTCTAGTATAAGTTTGCAACTGTGCTATAAAAAGGATTGGTGGCCATCGCACCTTTATACACGAGTGTGTAAGCCCATCCAATGGATAAAACATCATTGTCGTCTACATCCACCCTACCATGGAATAGAGAGAGCTAAAGTGTCCGGATCACACACCGCCAATACTTACCCTGATGCCCTACCCATACCAACACGTAAACCCCTGCTGACGAGGGCTTGCAAACTGGGCTCACAACTAATCAATCCTAATGCCATCAAATGTGTCCAAGGCCTCACCCTAGCATCCCTCAATACATCCATAGAGATAGAACTAAGGTCCCCTGGCAGAGTCAAAGACCACACGGTCCGAGACCACCTCCCCTGATGCCCTACGACGTAATAGTTCTGCTAAGGTAATGGTGATACGACGATGTCAGTGGGCAAGACTTGAATAGAGATAGAGCTAGAGTCTGGTGACCAGGCTGAACCACAATGCCACGTTCTTCTCCTGATGCTCCACTCGCATCTAGCACACTAACCATACACACAATCACATGCCTATTTCTAGCATCATCATCATCATATTAATAAATAGACAGAAATAAATATGCATGAACAGAATATAGCAATAATATTGGATGACATGTGAGATGCACATTACAAACAAGCAAGCATAGAATCAATCCTGGTATTAGACACAATAAAATAAAATAGTTTGTTATTATCCAAATAGTTTAGGTCTTGTTCCCTCACCTTTGATTGATATTTATTCCTCTCCCAAGTTTTGAAAGTCACTTTGAATCTATTGGGGAACCTAAACAATTAATGTATTTAAGTTAGAGATTAATTTTCTCAAGTTACAGTAGTCAAAAACCTTGTCTGGTCTCAAAACATATTTGCTGTTATCGTGTGGTCGTAGGTGTGGTCGAACCTGTGGTCTCAATATACGCGACCACACACTGTGTGGTCGATCCTTGTGATTGCATATCATGCGATCACACCATGCACCACACGATTCTAGGAAACTTCCCAAATAGCTGTGGTCGACTCTCTGGTTTACCTGTGGTTGACCATAGCTGCGACCATACGAAGTTTGGTTGATTTTTACTTTTCATATGAGTTCCTCCTCTTGGTTTATCAACGAGATTCATCCTAAGATCATTCTATGGCCTTAAATCACTGTTTATCCTTATCAATTATTCCTAACCTATTCTCTTATGGTTTTCCTTAGAAATTCCATAACCGAAATCGTTACATTAGATTTAACACATCAACTTGACGAAAATGAACCTATCCTATCCGATTTAGCTTTACAAAGATGGGTTCATACCTTAAGCTTGCTGTAAAGAGATAGAATTCTTCTTTGCAAAACCCTTCTCCAAGCTTCTTCTCCAAATCTCTTCTTCTCATTCTCTTCCTCTCTCTCTTTTTCTCTTAGGTTTAGAGTTTCAATTTGGGTTTTAAAAGAGTAAGAGAGGCTAAGGAACGTTCCTTATATAGAGTCATTTTCCAATTAGGAAAGAGATCCCCTCAAATTAGGAAAGTTTCCTAAATATGGAGTCAGTTCAACATCGTGTGGTCGCACATGTGGTTGCAGAATCCGTCGACCACACCTCCCAAATATGTGACCACAAGTTGTGTGGTCTTATGTGTGGTCGACCACACCCCTCAATGCGATCACACAATCAAAATTTACTGGTTTTTAGTTTTTGACTGATTGCTTCCACACAAACTTAAACAGTCAACCACACCAACTAAATTTGACTTGTTGCTTACCTTATCTTGTAATTTCTTCATAAAATTGGTTCACTTGAGCCGGTTATGATGGGAAGATCGGTCACAACACGAGAACGTAGGGTTAGATCGGGTTCGTGGCGTGCGGCTCTTACAACTCCACCACTCTTAAAAGAAATTTCGTCTTCGAAATTTGCACACATGGATTTTACAATATATATATATATATATATATATATATATATATATATATATATATATATATATATATATATATATATATATTATATACAGAAACATGTTTGGAAGGCATAATAGCATAAATACTTCTGAAACTTTTACAAATTAATTTTTCCACTGAAATAGAAAAACAACAAAAACACTTCAAAAGAACGTTACCAAATACATTCCCTTGTTTCTTGTATAGTCTAAGGTTGTGTTTGTTAACTCTCCAGAAATACAGTTCTTTTATTCTTCTGTTCTACAGGAATGTAAGAACATCAAAGAATACCATTTTTGTGTTTGGTATGTCTCATCTATTCTTCCATTCTCACAGAAAGAACCAGATTAAAAGAACAAGAAATGGTGATTTGAATCCATCAAAACTCATTGATTGAATTTTATTGTTTTGTCTAGCAACATACTTATGATTTATTCATTATTGTGTATTGCTATGGTTGACATTAGATGGGTGAAACCAATAAGGAATGAAATTTTTGTGAGTGAGTGGCCTACATACCACTCTGATTCAGTATCCCCATTAAGAGAGTTATAAGCGTCGGATCTGAGGGACATGTGTCACCTAGATCACCATCCATCCTTGATGGGAGGAGATGATTAATCTATAAATACTAATGGGTAGGGTCCTGTGCACACTTATGCAAATCTGAGAACTCCATCACGTTCTTTGTCTAGAAATAAAATGAGTGCATAAAAACCCTTTCCCTCTCTTCTCTTTTGATCACAAAGACAGGCGTAGAAGAGTGTCTCAGACGATGACTACATCGGTTGGAAAAACACTGGTGGGAATCCATCCCTACATTACGGGTATATCAAATCTTATTTTCGCATATGACATACACATCGATTGATGATTTCTTATATTATGGTATCAGAGCGGTGTTTCCGCCGCCCGTCCACTGCGACCCAATGCTGTGGAGCATCAAAAGAATAAATCAAAGCATATAATGTGCTTTGGTCGGTGGCCATAGCAAGGGCCTGCCTCGGCCAGCAAGTTTGTGCAGCAGCTGCAGGCCACCTGCAAGGGCAGCGGCGGTGGCCGCGTGAGCCTGCAGGCAGCAGGCAACACGCAGGTGTGCAACCGCATGGCTACAGGCCCACAGGCCAGCAGGGTCGCACCCGTACCCGCAGGCCACACTTGGACTCGCCACAACCAGCAGGCCAGCCGTAGCAGCACTGTCGGCCGCACTAAGCATAGCAGGCCAAGCCGCAAGGGCCAGCCAGCCGCGGCCATGGGCAGCCAGCAGCCTGCCGTAGCCAAACCGCAAAGGCTGCCGTGGGATTTCCTTTCGATCTCCTTTTTTTTTTGGGTTCTTCGGCCTTTTAAGTTGATATGGCAGTGACTGGCATCTTCGTCGGAACTTTCTGGGTAGTGTCGGATATCCTGGTACGTCCTTGGCGCCGCCGTTGCAAGGTTTGGCGTTCTGTAAGAGAGAAAAGCATAAAGATGGCAATTATTTGTAAATTCGATGAACAGTTAAAGGGTTTTAGGTAAATATGGACTATAGAGTTTATAATGGATTTCGGTTCAACCCGGTTCAAGAAATTGAACCGAGATCAATCCAAACCCACTAAAAAAAAACTTTCGGATCTATCCATGCCATGACCTGGGTAACCCTGATAGGGTTAACCCGAGATCTGAACAGGGGACCCATATGGGTCGACTCGAAGACCCGTTTTAAACCTGGATGTGGACCCAGATTGGTTGAACCGGATAGGTTGGTTTGGTGTGAACCATTTTGGTTCGATTCAGTTCGGTCTGACCAAGAACCATTTAAACCGTGTGTTTCTGTCATACAGTTTGGTGTCGTTTAATATTTCTGACCTAATTTTATTATATGTCACTATATAATAGTTATGAACCGGACATCACTCAAACAGTGACTGCACCTTTTATGGCAGTGCATTTTAAACGTCTCTAAAAGTCTATAACCCTTTTGCGACATTTACTGTCTAAACGTCACTGTATATAGACATAAATAACAAAATATTTTATCTCACTGTTTAGTGACATTAAGAAATAAACGCCACTATATATAGTTACAAAGGAAAAATATGCACTTATGGTAAAGTTATGTTAAAATTAAGGAAATTAAGGAAATAATTAATTTTATTTTAACACTTATGAGTACTTATTTAAAGATGTCATAAGAGATTGAAATACCCTTCTAGTGGTAGGCATCACAAAATTGCATTTTTTGCATTGGAATTTGATATTATCTCTACAGAAAAATGTTCTTTCCTTCTGTCAGAAGATGAAATAAGGTAGAATGTCAAACTGCAAGACAGAGGGAGCCTTCTTCTGCTACAAGTGTAGAACAACCTTATGAAATGTAGTGTAGCATTTTAGTTTTATTAATACAGGCCTAGACAGATGTAAACTATAATCTTAGCCCACAGGTAATTTTGCAGGACGCATCAGTCTGTCACTTAAGTTTGACGTTAATCAACTTGGTGTAAAGTTTCACATACTGAAATTGATTATAAGTTTAGCCCACAGGTAGATTATAATTAATTTTAGTGTGTGACTGGTTATTGACATGGGTTCATATCAGTATAAAGTTATACGCCAATAAATCTAAATTTCTTTATTATTGTTTACAGTTTATAACCAGATTAGTCTCCCAATGCTTACTAGGGAAAATTATTCAGATTGAAAACAAAAGATTTATTTGACCTTAGAGTGCATGGATTTAGATATGGCGCTCCATGTAGAAGAGCCCACTGCTCTTACAGATTCTAGTACGTCAGTCCAAATTGCTCATTTTGATAAGTAGGAGCGGTCTAACCACTTGAGCCTAATGTTTGTCATAAACAATATCGAAAAGAGCATTAAAGGATTAATTCCTGAATGTAAGAAGGTCATTGACTACATGAAGGCAATTGATGCTCAGTTTATTAGTTCAAACAAGATTATTAGTAAGCACTCTAATGAAAAAATCAAACCCATTAAGTAACAAGGGTAAGGATGATGTGTGTGATCACATCATGCACATGAGGGACATCTCAGGTCAGAGAACTTTGGTTTGTCATGAATTAAATTTAGTTGATTCTTATTCAAATAACTGGTGGATTGATTTTGGATTGACAATCCATGTGGCCAATACCTTGCAAGGCTTTTTTGCAGACAAAACTTTCGAAAGAAACTGAGAGACACATCCATTTAGGAAACTGAATGAAGTCTCAAGTGGAAGCTGTAGGTGTCTATAGATTGATATTGTGATCTGGATAAGTATTGGATTTAGAAGAAACCTTTTATGTTTCATCTTTTGCAAAGAATCTGATTTCTGCTTCCAAATTAACACCTTTGGGTTATGTATTTAATTTTTCTGGTATAGAATTAAGGATTTTTAAAAATGATGTAATCATTGGTTTATGTTCTTTGATTGATGGTTTATTTCTCTTAAATCAAAATATAATATATGAAAGTAGTTTACTCTTAGTAAACAATATTGACATAAAGAGAATAAATGTGAATGAGAAATCCTCTCAGTTGTGGCATCTTAGATTAAGTCACATATCTAGTGACAGAATTAAAAGATTAGTAAATGATAGAATTCTTGAGACTCTTGATTTCACTGATCTGGGGTTATATGTGGACAACATTAAGGGAAAGCAGACTAACAAAACCAAGAAAGGTGACAAAAAGTCAACTGAACTTTTAAAAATTATACATACAGAAATTTGTGGACCTTTTCCTACTCCATGTTTGAATGGTCAGAAATACTTTATCTCCTTTATTAACGACCACTCAAGATTCATGTATCTCTATCTTCTAGTCCATAAAGATAAGGCATTAAACCTTAAAGAACTTTAAGATGGAAGTAGAGAAACAAACTGGAAAGGTGATGAAGATCGTGAGATCAAATAGAGATGGTGAATACTATGGTAGAACCACAGAATATGGTCAAAGACTTGGCCTGTTTGTACGGTATCTTTAAGAGCAAGGTATTATACCGTAATATACCTTGCTTGGATCTTTGGATCAAAATGGTTTTATTGAAAGAAAAAACTGTACACTTATGGATATGGTCAAAAGTATGATTAGTAACTCTAGTCTACCTCTGAAATTGTGAAGTGAAGCTCTTAAGACAACGATATATGTTTTGAATAGGGTACCATCCAAGTCGGTTCCCAAAACTCCTTTTGAGTTGTGGAATAGATGGAAACCTAGTTTAAAGCATACTTGCATATGGGGCTGTCAAGCCAAAATAAAAGTCTACAATCTACATCTTTAGAAATTGGAACCTAGAACAGTCAATGGATATTTCATTGACTATTTTGAAAGATCTAAGGGTTACAAGTTTTATTGTCCTTTATATAGTCTTACCATTGTAGAGTCTAAAGTTATCAAATTTCTAGAGGATGGTAACAACAATGGCAGTATATAAGCGAACCATTGAGTTTAATGAATAAGATGTCTCGACAATTCCTTCTACATCTAGAGGTTAGGGTTTTATCCCTTTACCAGTGGTGCCTATGGTTCATGAACAACCACCACCAATTCATGATGAATTACCACATCAAGATACACCACATTAGGAACCAATTATCACTGAACCTGTGGTTCAGAATCAAGAAACCAATCCCAAGCCATAAGTTTTAAGGAGATCCCTGAGAGAGAAAAAATCGACAATCCCTTCAAATTATCAAGTGTATCTCCAAGACTGTGAAATTGATATTGGAATAAGTGATGATCTGACATCATTTTCACGGGCTATAGATTGTGTAGATTCTATTTTATGGCATAATGCTATATAGAATGAAATATAATCTATGTCAAAGAATCAAGTATGGGAACTTGTAGAATTACCTAAGGACACCTCTACTGTGGGGTATAAATGGGTTTTCACGACTAAGAGAGACCCACATGGCAATATCGAAAGACAAAATGCCCGACTCATGGCAACGGGTTATAATCAGAAGGTTAACATTGATTATAAAGAAACTTTTTTGCCTGTAACTAGAAAAGATTATTTGAGGATCATCATGGCACTGGTTGCTCACTATGATTTTAAGCTACACCAGGTTGATGTCAAGACGGTATTTTTAAACAATGATTTGATTGAAAAGGTATACATGGATCAACCTAAAGTTTTTACTTCGGATAAAGGAGGTCATTTAGTATGCAAGCTCAAGAAATCCATATATGGATTGAAACAAGCTTCCTGATATTAGTATTTGAAATTTGGTAGGACAATTACTTCCTACAGTTTTATGGATAATCGAGCTAATCAATACATTTACATAAAGATCAAGGGAGCTAGTTTCACCATACTAGTGTTATATGATCTAGGGATGATACGTTAGAATAAACATTTCTTGATTTAAAACTTTGACGTGAAGGATATGGGTGAAGCCTCATATGTCTTAGGCATAGAGATTCATAGGGATAGGTCTCTTAAGACCTTAAGACTATCCCAAAAGGGTTATATTGATAAAGTTTTAAAACAGTTCAAGATGAAGCAATGTTTATCAAGTGTAGCACCTCTTGTTAAAGACGACAAACTTAGTCTGAGTAATGTCTAAAGACCAATCTAGAGCAACAGGCAATGCAAAATATCCCTTATGCATTAGCGATAGATAGCTTGACGTATGCTTAGGTCTGTACCAAGCCTGACATCTCATTTTCAGTGGGAGTATTGGGTAGGTTCCAAAAGAACCCTAGTTTGCCACATTAGACAGCAGCAAAGAAAGTACTAAGATACTTATAGGGTACTAAGGATCACATACATGCTCGCATATAGGCATGTTGATGTTTTGGATCTAACTGACTACTTAGATTCAAATTTTGCTAAATGTGGAGAAACAAAGAAGTCTACTTCTGGCTTCATTTTTGTTAGTTGGAGGAGTAGTGTCTTGGCACAACGTAAAGCAACCTAAGACAGTCTCTTCTATTTGTTGAAGCAGAAGTGGTGGCATGCTATAAAACAGTTTCTTAGGCATCATGGTTGAGGTAGTTTATCACAGATTGAAAGATTATAAGTTCTATTGAAAAACCTATAAGGATCTACTGTGATTGCAGTAGTACGTTTTTCTAACACATGCTCAGTGCGTCGCCATCGATACATTGAGATAAAGTATTTTGTTATTAAAGAAGACGTTCGAGATAGTCGCATTCAGATAGAATATATTGGCACTAATGATATGATAACTGATCCTTTCACTAAAGGTTTTTTGCCCAAGGTGTATGTAGCTCACGTGGATCATATGGGATCATGTAAATCATTAAGTGTTTGAATGTTTTATTTATGACATTGCAATGTAAAGTTTTTATGACTCAAAATAAAGTTATTTGTTATCATTTATTTTGTTGTATACATAAATTTTTGTAATGACAGATGCCTATAAAGTTTCATGGTAATAAAGTAGACCTTTGAATTGATTGTTGAATTGATTCTATAAAGTTGGATTGTTACAATGGAGGTTAGTCCTAAAATGAATAGTCCATTGTAATACATGGAATGAAGTATTCTTATTGTATGGATATGTACCACCATGATTCATGGGTTGGGAGTTTTATTATGAACATAAAGAATAAGTCCATAAGGAAGGATCTGAAAGTTAATGTATGACCATACATCAGGTTATAACTCTAAAAAATGACTTGTCAGGTGGCAATATGGGCCAAGTGGAAGAATGTGAGTGAGTGACCCACATGCCACTCTGATCCATATTCAGTACACGTTTTTTGTTTGAAAATAATGTAAGTGCACAGAAACCCTTTCCCTCTCTTCTCTTTTGATCACAAAGAGAGGCATAAAAGAGTGCATTGTAGAGGACTATTCGGTTGGATGAACACTGGCGGGAATCGATCCTTACATTACGGGTATATCGAATCTTATTTCCGCATATGACATACATATGGATTGATGATTTCTTACAATTTTCTCATTTATGTTATTATTTGAATTAATTGTGAGGCAATCACATTTATGTAATATTTTTAGTTAAGTATGAAGTAACATCATTTCCATAAATATGGATTGTAGTGGTAAGAACAATTTCTATAATGGAGTTACCAAACCCCATTTTGTTCATTTATTTTTTTTAGAACAAGTTCTAGAACATGTTTAGCAAACATAATTTTATGCTATTCTTGAGCCAAATAACACCAATATTCCAGCGTAAAAATGAAATAAGACAATTTTGTGAGAAGAATACCGTTCCAGCACAAAAACATGACTAAATGCAGCCTAAGGGTGTTCGTATGCATTTTTGAAATAAATTACTAAGATGCATTCTCCATTTTAAGAATGTATTCTTAAAATATATTGAGAATGGGTTAAAGAGCATGTTCTATAATGGGTTCAAAAAAGTTCCATTCTTTGACATATTTATAAATGGATCATGTCAATTTACGCAAACACCCAAGTTTTTGCCACTTGTAAAGTAATATAGAAAATTTTACACATGCAAATTTATGTAATAGTGCGGATTTGGCATGTGTCAAATTCTAGACTCAAATTCAATTGTATATTCTCCCATGCATGTGTATGGATTCTACCAAAAAAAAAAAAAATGTATGTGTATGGACTCTCTCTCCATGCTTGTGTGAGCTTGAATATTTCAATGCATGATTTTGCCATCTACCTTATCTAGTATGCCATGTGATATAGAACTTGAAGTGTAGTTGTAAAGGCGGTGGGAGTAAGGTTGTCACGTTAGGATAGTCTAGCAAGTTAAACCCAATAAAAACCTACTACCTAATTAAAATGATCTCTACCAAAAAATAACCGAACTCCAAAGATCATGGTTTCTTGGTTCAAGAGCTACACTGTTAGAAGCTTGTGTGATCCTAAATATTTCAATGCTTTATTTTGTCATTTACCTTATCCAATATGCCATGTAGCCGTTTGATAGATGATGCATTATTTGGGATAGGTTGGCTACGTTTAGTAGTGTTTTTATTATTTAAAAATGTTTTTTGAGTCAAACGTCAAAAATATTTTGTATGTTCTAAGAAATACTTCTATATGGAAGAAGTTATGTTTGGTAATGTGGAGTAAGAAATATTTTTGAATAAAAAAAAGAAATAAAAAAAAGGGTTAGGAAGGCACAATAACATAACTACTTCGAAAGAACGTTACCAAAACATATATGAACTATTCTCCCTTGTTTCTTGTATAATCTAAGGGTGTTTGGTATGCATTCCTTAGATGCATGCATTCTCATTCTGAGAATGTATCCTTAAAATATAATAGATTTGTTAAAGAGCAAGGCATTTTTTTTATGGACTTAAAATGTAGAATGGGTAAAGAGTGTGTTCCAAAATGGGTTCCATGCATTCTCTGACGTATTTTAAATAGAGCATGTCCATTTACACCAACACCCAAGTTTTTTCCATTTGGAATATGATGTGGAAAATTTGACACATCCATATTTATCTAATGATGTGAATTTGCCATAGGTCAAATTCAAAACTCAGATTCAATCAAATATTTTCCCATGTATCTCTTTCTCTCTCTCTCCAAGCTTGTGTGATCTTGAAAATTTCAAGGCTTGATTTTGTCATCTACCTTATCTGATATGCCATGTGGTATATAGAACTTGGAGTGTTGGAGTAAGGGTAGTGGGAGAGAGGTCGTCATGTCATGATAGTTTAGCAAACTAAACCCAATAATAACCTATCTGCCTTACTAAAAGATCTCTACAAAAAAAGAATTGCACTCTAAAAATCAAGTTTTCTTATTTAAAGAGTTGCATCGATTGAAGCTTGTGTGATGTTTAATATTTTAATGCATTATTTTGTCATCGGTCTTATCAAATATGCCATGTCACATCTCAATTCTGGACTAACCAATGGTGTGATGAACCGTCATAAGAACCAACGGTTCAAACTAGGATCTCGTATAGGCTATGCCAACCATCTTAAACCAAAATACATTCCACATTAATCAGAGATAATAAAGTAAATAACGGAAGTCTTATTAAAAATGAACTGAGGTCTATCATGATAAATAATTAAATAGTCCAGTTATCTCCAAGTAATCAAAACATAAATATATCAAACTATTACAAATACCAAATACGAAAGTTAAACACTAAGCGTAATCATTGTTGCAACACTCGCTTGACAAGTCATATTCATCATCCATAGCTTGCACATCCATAACCGTCACGTGTCTATACATTGGCGCATTCGTGTAGTCTTCAATGATATTACCTACATCATTAGAAACTAAAAGAAAATGGTACCGTGGGGTGAGCTCACAACTTAGCTCAGTGAGAAAACAAAATAATGCAACAAACATCTGCATGCATTCAATTCATATCTTTGGTCTGATTTTTAAGTTTGCAATATGCTATAGAAAGGATTAGCGGCTACCACACCTCTATACACGAGTGTGTGAATTCGCTCAATAGATCAAGCACCATTGCCTTTTCACATGCACCCACCATGGATTAGAGATAGAGCTAAAGTGTCCGGATCAAACACCGCTAATATTTCCCCTGATGCCCTACCCATACCAACACATAAGCCCCTATTGACGAGGGCTTACAAACTGGGCTCGCAACTAACCAATCCTAATGCCATCCAGTGTATCCAAGGCTTCACCCCAGCGTCCCTCAATATGTCTATAGAGATAGAGCTAAGGCCCCCCGACAGAGTCAAAGACCACACGGTCCGAGACCACCTCCTCTGATGCCCTACGACGTAATAGTTCTGCTAAGGTAATGGCGATACGATGATGTCAGTAGGCAAGACTTGAGTAGAGATAGAGCTAGAGTCTGGTGACCAGGTTGAACCACAATGTCACGTCCTCCCCCTGATGCCCACTCGCATCCAACACACTAACTATACATACACAATCACATACTTATTCCTAGCATCATCATCATCATGTTATAAATAGACAGAATATAAATATGCATGAGCAGTAATAATAGAAATATTGGATGACATGTGAGATGCACATTACAACCAAGCAAGCATAGAATCAATCATTGCATTGAACATAATAAAATAAAATAGTTTGTTATTAGCCAATTAGTTTAGGTCTTGTTCCCTCACCTTTGATTGATGTTTGTTCCTCTCCCAAGCTTTAGAAATCACTTTTTATTGGGAACCTAAATAATTAATGTATTTAAGTTAGGGTTCAAGTTTACTAAGTTACAGTAGTCAAAAACCTTGTTTGATCTCAAAATATGCTTACTATTATCGTGCGGTCGCACGTGTGGTCGAACCTGTGGTCACAATATATGCAACCACACACTGTGTGGTCGAACCCTATTGCGACCACACCCTGTGACTACACCTTTCCTGGGAACTTCCCGAATAGCTGTGGTCGATCCTCTGGTCACCCTGTGGTCGACCACAAGCTACGACCACATGATGTTTGGTCAGTTTTCATCTTCAAACCGAATTCTTCTTGAGTTGATTCCTCGGCTCATCACTTGGGTTCATCCTATAGTTATTCTTTAACAGCTTTTCATTAACCATTATCCCTAACCTATTTTCTCATGGTTTCCCTTAGAAGTTCCATAACTGAAATCGTTACATTAGATTCAACACATCAAGTTGATAGAAGGAACCTATCCTATCTGATCTACCCTATAGAGTCAAGTCCATACCTTAAGCTTGCTGTAGAGAGATAAAACTCTTCTCTACAAAAACCCTTCTCTAAGCTTCTTCTCTAAATTTTCTTCTCCTTCTCTTCTTTTCTCTCTTTCTCTCCTAGGTTTGGAGTTTCAATTTGGGTTCTAAAAGAGTGACAGAGAGGCTAAGGGACGTCCTTTATATAGAGAAAAACCTCCATATATAGTCCCATTTCAATTAGGAAAGAGTCCCCCTCAAATTAGGAAAGTTTCCTAAACACGGAGTCGGTTCAGCATCTTGTGGTCGCTCGTGTAGTCGTAGAATCCATCGACCACACGTCCCAAATATGCGACCACACGTCCCAGAATGGAGTGGTCTCATTTTTCTGAGGTGTGGTAGACCATACCTTCTTAGGTATCCGACCACACGCCCCTAATTACTGATTTTTGGTTTGATTTACGTACCTAACCTTGTGGTTCCTTCACGCACTTGATCTGCTTGATCTGACCATGATAGGAAGACCTGATACAACATGGTAAGACCGGATTAGTAAAGTGCGGGCCTTACATGCCATGTGGCTTAGATAGATGGTACATTCTTTGTGATAGGTTGGCAATGTTGGTAGTGTTTTTGTTTTTTAAAAATGTTTTGAGTCAAAAAATATTTTTTATGTTAATTTTACTTCTAAGAAATACTTCTATATGAAAGAAACATGTTTGGTAACATTGAGCAAAAATTATTTTTAAATAAAAAAGAAACATAAATGTGTTTGAAAGGCACAATAACATAAATACTTTGGATACTTTTACAATTTAGTGTTCCATAAGAACAGGAAAACAACAAAAATACTTTTAAAGAACATATATGCATTCTTCTCCCTTGTTTCTTATATAGTCTAAGGGTGTTTGGTATGCATTCCTAACATGCATTCTCTATTCTGAGAACATATTCTTAAAAATAAAAAGAATGGGCAAAAGAGCAAGGGCATTTCCGTTATGGACTTAAAATGCAGAATGGGATAAAGAGAGCATTCTAGAATGGGTTCCATCCTTTTACGTATTTTTAAATGGATGAGTCCATTTACACTTGTTGATGCTGAAAACTGGTTTAGCTGACTTGTATGCCACGCTGGTTGACTTGTACACGGTGTAACTGAGATTCCAATGCTGAATCAGAGTTGACCACCGTATGACATGCACCAAAAAATTTCGGTCATAATTTGAAATTTTGGCTTCGTAACAGGTCTTACCACGACAAACGGTTCAAACCAACATGAAACAGACCACCAGAACCCAATGGAGGTAACCCAACTCAACCCTTGTACTTAAAACATTTATTCAAGGTTTAGTTGAGGGGTTCGCACGACACCAAGAGGGTGCGGTTGGTCACCTGCCGCACCACCTCGTACCGCACCTCATAATAGAATCTGAGTTAGAGACCAACCTAGTCTGACCAACGGTTTGGTTTGTGAATTGGACTCATTGAGAGATTGTCCAGGTTCATCCTCTTTTGAAATTGGAAAGCATGAGGGAATCCTCCACTTACATTGTGAGGAACCCAATCCAAATCCAATGTGAATAGAGTTCCTACTCTATTCACCTCTTCCTTTTACCTCTTAGACAAAAAATCAAAAAAAGAGAAAGGGAAGGAAAGGTTGTCGGTTTTGGAGAAGGAGGGAAAACAAGGAAGAAGAAAAGAGGAAGAAGAAGGATCTCGTCAACCATCAGAGACTAGCTTGATAGCACCATCAATGGGAAATCCTTCTGGTATCAACTCTCCATCTCTCTCAATTTCTTTCATATGAAAATGATAATTAAAAACCATGGAAGTATTTGATTATCATGTTCTTCCCTAGATTAAGCTTGCTTATCAATAAAGATGGAAATAAATGGATTTATACGGATGATTCAGACTAAACTGGAAAAGGGATCAAGACCAAATAAATATCATGAAATGAAGCTTAAAGGACTATTGGTCAAATCCAAGTACCCTAAACCTTCATGATAGATTTAAATAGACTATTCATAGATTTAAAACCAAGGAAATCCCTTAATGGTATTGTTGGATTTGGATTCCAGGTTTAAAAACCAGATCCAACAATATCGGTTAACTGGGAAATTGAATCGAAAGCATCTGAATGAAGTAGAATGGGAATTCTGAGCCTAAACTCCTTATTCTAGCTTAGAAAAATCCAAGATGGACACCGCATCAAAATTGAAGCATTTTGAACACGTTTCGATGAGCGGCCGATGACACGTGCTGCACGCCTATGGTCAAAATCGTGCGGTCATCTCCATCAGTTGCACTAGATTTTGACCTCGGATGTTGACCATCCTTGGTCAGTAACTTCCTGGGATTTTTAGGAGCTTATTTATGGGTTTAGATCCCTAAGATCATATGTTTACATATGTATTCTTTTTCATTTCATTTGTAACCTATGTTAACTATTTCGATGCTTACTGTTTACTTTTATAAGTGCTTGAAACTTCTGGACAGCAAGTGTAGGATGTGTATAAACTAAATACCAGACTCTTAGAATTATGAATAACTCACTAGGATGTGCTTTGAGCAAGCAATAGAGACAAATAATGAATAAATAGATTGAATATTATTATTTTTAATGGTATTAAGGTACAACAGAACTCTAGGAGAGCTATTCAAGGTTGTACTTGGTAATAATTGTTGTTTACCATCTCAGGTAAGGGGATTAGACCTTTGTTTGGTAGAATTAGCTTCATTGATTATGCTATGTGATGATATATAATTGATAATATGTCTTGTGTGATAACATGTCATCCAATATATTATTTTGCTTGTTCATGCATATGCATCTTTGAGTTTAAGATCAACAGTGCCGGTAACGATTGAAGGGTATGGGACACTCGCTACCTTTCCACAAAAGCGACTGATCCATGTTTGATTCATGATGTCTGGTTAAGTCAGTAAAGAAAAAGTGGGTGGAATGAGACTCTTGCACCACTTCTTACTAGCGCTGCTTTGCATTGATCATATGTAACTTAGCCAAGTCACGATGTCCTATATGGGGACCGAATGGGGTCAGAAGCTTGGTGACATTACGGCCTAGTAATATGATTAATTAGGTGGACATGGTTAGTTGAATTTAAATTACCCTCATAATTGTACCCCTAACCATTAGGGGGTTATGTAGTGGCATGGGTTCAGTAAAGGATGGCATGAACACAGCTATGATGCTCTCCATGGTAAGCGTAGTACGGATGGGCGGGTGAGTCAACTAGTGGGATTATCACCTCCTCAAGTGATTGACGTAATACGGGCTTGGGATGAGTTGCGGTTATGTGCGGATCAAAATGACAGACCCATATTTAGGGGATGTTGCTGTACTTCGAGTGAGGGTGAGGCGGTATTCATTCTTTGGGAGTGACCCATGCAGTCAGAGACTCCATGTATGAGTTGTCTTAAGCTAGCACTTATAGTCGTATACCAGACTGTAATTGTAAATTCCATGCATTTGTATGTTGCACATTTAATTTCCTTGCTAAGCTCGGTGGTTGAGCTTACCCTTGTGTACACAAATTCTTTTAGATGCAGATTTAACCGATGTGGATTTTGACAATGAGGACGCTTTTGACGAGGACATTCATGATGAACTATGTGAGTGTGATGGCTGTATCTACGGATAGACACAATAAACGATTTATAAACTTTACATTGAATTTGGAATCATTTTATTTGTTTTGGGGGCATGTTGCCCAGGAGAATATTTGGTTTTAATAAAATTTACTTAATTATTACTTACAATGGTTGGGAACTACTTATAATTATCATTTGATTATTTAGCTTTTGTGGATATGTTTAATTAGTCTTCCACTAAACTCTTGATTTATAATTTCTTTTAATCTGGTGGTGTGGATTTATTATTATTCCTTGTGATGGGATGGTTTAATGGTTGGCGTATCATATTTCGTGATCTTGGAAGGAGATTTCCAATGCCTTAATAGGATGTGGAGGTCTAGTCCATTCCACAGTATCGATACATTAAGAACGGGGTGTGACAACCATGATAGAGCTAAGTTGTATTTGGTTTTAGACTAGTTGCAGGAAAAATCCTAAAACAATAGTAAAAGTCACAAAGGGGTAGATTGGGTAATCTGGTGGCCACTCCAATGATTAAGTTAGTCCTCATATCAAGCAATATAATGTATTATAAAGAAAACAATTCTTTGAGAGTGGGGTAAGATTTAAGTATATAAGAGTGGATAAGAGTATGGAAAATTATTCGTCCATTTACCTTTACATTCTTCAATATTTATAGATGCCTGTGTAATTGGTTGGAGTGGTCCGATTTACCTAGCGTAGTGGGGACAATTGATAAACTATCCAAATGGAAGTTTGTTGTCAGATGAAGATCCGACGATTGATATGAGAGTGGTTACCAAGGTACTGGGCCATTAGAGTCGGCTCGTGTGAACCGATTGAGGAGTGGTTTTCCACCAGAATGGTAAACTACCTATTTGAATTGAGCAGTGATACACATAAGGCACGTGTCACTGTATAGATGCTCCTAATCTCTGGGACAGGTGTCGCCTTGTCATTGGTTGAGAAGATATAGTATTAATAGTTGTCCCTTGCTCTTTTAGATTTGCAAAATGTGGGGGAGCAATTCTTATACCGAGTTGTAACTTTAATACCTCTTTGACTGACTTCATCCTTTGCTTGTAAGTCGTTTATAATGCTTCTTTAGAATAGAGTTCTGACCTGAAGTTGGTTAAAGCATAACTGCCTTTCACTTTGGGAAATGCAAGGACGGTTGCCTTTTTAAAAAATTTTCATGGCTCGAATCCCAGATTTAGCCTGTCATACAGACCTAAAACGCATGTCATAGGGATCCATTGACCATTGGGGAAATGCCACGTGTAAAGTTGGTGTAATCGTCGGAATCGAGGTAATGTTTGAGTTAAGATACTTTGAATCGAATTGCTTTAAGGTCGTGATACATCATACCCACGGTTACTAATTGATGCACTCTTGGAGTCAACTAAAGCATGAAATCGAACGGGACAATTTTCAAGCCGAATTTGACATCCTTTCATGATTGCTCCCGAATTTTAAAAGTTCGAAATTTGAATGGACATGTCTTTCACAAACTTATAAAAGGAGAAGATGTTGCTCTTCTTGTGACTTCATCTTCAACCTCTTCTTCTTCAACAAAAATTTGACTCAGCATCTTCAACAATCATCGTTTCCCGAAATCAAGAGAGAGAATCAGTAAGCTCTTTTTTCTTTCTATACATATTTTCAGCATGTCTTCTTCTTCTTCTTCCTGTTAATACTATATCTTGTCAACAAATGACAAGGCGACACTTGTCTTGGGGACAGGGGCATCTATACAGTAACACATGCCTTACATGTGTCACTGCTTAATTCAAATAGGTAGAATGGGAAACCACTCCTCAATTGGTTCCCACGAGCTGACTCTAGCGGCCCAGTACCTTGGTATCCACTCACATATCAATCTTTGGATCCTCAGCTAATGGCAAACCACCATTTGGACAGTTTATCAACTATCCCCACTACGCTGGGTATACTGGACCACTTCAACCAGTTACACAAACATCTATAACAATCTTCCAATCCATTCCATCCATAGTTTTGATCAACTCAGTGACTAGTAACTCATTGGAGTGGTCCGGTTTACCCATCATAGTGGGGATAGTTGATAAACTGTCCAAATGGTGGTTTGCCATTAGCTGAGGATCCAATGATTGATATGAGAGTGGATACCAAGGTACTGGACTGCTAGAGTCGGCTCGTGGGAACTGATTGAGGAGTGACATGCATAAGGCACATGTCATTGTATAAATGCCCTTGATCCCCGGGATAGGTGTTGCCCTATCATCGGTTGACAAGATTTAGTATTAACAACACCAACAGCTATGTTTTTGCCACTTGGAATGTGATGTGGAAAATTTAACATATGCGTATTTATATATCAGTCTGAGTTTGACGCATGTCAATTTCTAGACTCAAAGTCAATCATATATTTTCCCATATATGTATGTTTATGCACTCACTATATCTCTCTAAGCTTGTGTTACCCTAAATATTTCAATGCATTGTTTTTTTTATCTACCTTATGTAACATACCATTTGGTATACATGGCATAGAACTTGGAGTGTTGGTGTAAGGTCAGTGGGAGATAGGCCGTCATGTTAGAATAGTTTAGCAAGCTAAACCCAATAATAGCTTAACTACCTAAGTAAAGGATCTCTACCAAGAAGGAACTGAAACTGAACTGCAAAGATCATGGTTTGTTGTTTAACACCTAAACTGGCTAAAGCATTAGCTACCTTGCATGAGATAAGTTAGCAACTTGGCAAGTCTGTTTGGTATTTAATTATAAAGAGGTTATAGATGCATTACTATCTGTTGAACTTTGTATTGTAATTGTTGGCAAAATGGATTAAGTTTGATGAGAGAGACTGTCTGTGAGCCCCACTGGTGATGTGACAGTGAAACTGATGATGTGGCATCTCCCAAGTACTCTGTGAAGGAAGAAAAATAAGAAAGAGAGAATCAAAAGAGAGAGAAAGAAGAGAGAGAAGATGATGTGGTGGGACCTACAGTGCTGAGGTGGCATGCCACCATGGCAGCCAGCTTAGCCGAGGGCCGTGGCACCATAAGTAGCAGCCAGCCACAATAGCAACATGGCATGCCACAGCTGCAAGGCATGCTCACAAGCAGTAGCTCGCAGGCCATGCTACATGCCAACAGCAGAAGCCACCAGCAGTAGCTAGCCAATAGGTCCGTGTGCACGTGCATGGCATGGCATGGCCCCTGGCCATCCCCCAGTAAGCACACCATGTGTTCGATAATTTTCCTTGAGAGAAGCTCAATGTGGTTTAGAGAGAAGCACCTCTTGGGAAGAAATTGACTAAGACATGTTTTGAACGTATATTTTGGTTACAGAGGCCATTTCCAGATTTGTTCAGGGCATTTTCGTCAAGATAGAAATGGCAAGATGCGAGATCGGTGGCCAGAATGTAGCCATGCATTTCAGATTCAGATCTGAAAGATCAGAAAAATGCGGGATCAAATGTGTATCAGTTGTCGTGTCAAGAGTCCATCGCGAGCTCTCTGATTGGTCGAACACAAGTTAGCTCCACAGTCTATGCCACATGGAGATGGTGCTTTAATCCAGTGCGAAGCGTAGACGGTGTGGTGACTTACGGATCCCGATTGAAAGGCCTTAATTAAAGCCGAATGCCGCCTGATGCGATGGAGAGAATCAGATGGATAAGAAGAAATCTTGCCATTTTTAGGTTGATCCAACAGCTATGTTGTAAGACCTGCACTCCATGAACCCGATCTAAACCTTGTTTCATGTCGTAACAGGTTTTTCAATCATCACTGGACCAGACGGGACGAGCGGATGTCAACCAGGTATGAAATCGGACCAATTCAAGTATGAAAAAACTTCATACCGGTCGATGGTACCGGTATGGCTTGCGCAGACTTAGATCCAAAAAAGGTTCTCTGCGGGTCCCACTTTCTAAATTTCAAACCGAAGTTTTTTCCAAATGTTAGGAGGCTTCCTAAACCTAACCTTAGCCTATATAAGGACCCTTAAACCTCCTAAAACCTCTTCCATTGATTCTCACAAACCCTAGAGAGGAGAAAGAGGTTGAAGAAGGAGAAGAAGCTAGGAAGGAGAGGGAAGAGCCACCATTGCCGTTCGACGAAGAACATATTACCGCAAGTCAACGGTAAGTGCTTAAACCTTCCTCTACAATAAGTATTCTAGGATGGTTAGTTGTAGTTGGATCAATACCATGCAAAGCAAAGTATTGATCTAAACCCTGTTTTACCGACAAACCCTAATTTAGTCGATTAACCCTAGATTCAAGTTCTAGGTTGAGATCATCGAAACTAGGACTTGAATGGAGTTGGAAACAACTCTAACTCAATGCTTAGACCTAGGATGTGTAGGAGGAACCCTAGGATCAATAGAGGGTGACCGACGAAAGGCGAGAACCAAGTGTATGGTCTTCTGGAGACATACCGGTCAACCATACCGGTCGCACTCTATGAGACCGGTACTGCGACCGGTACCTCTCGGGGACTGGTTTGTGGGGACCGGCCGACCATACCGGTCGTAGGTTTTCCCCACAGTGCTGCGACTGGTACCTGTGATCGGTCTGCTCTGTGAAGAGTGTTTTTGACCCAGTTGGTTTTTCGACCAACATAAACCCTAAGAAAACTATTCTAATACAACCTTAACATTTGTAGGACCTTGTGATAGCAAGTTTGGATACTGTGACGCAGAGCAAGCTATCAAACAAGCGTTAGGTAAGAGAATCAGACCTATACCCTAATAATATAATAACAGTAAACCGTTGTTAATAATTATGGTTCTGTGGATTGATGTTTGTGCATTCTCGTATGTCATCCTTTACTTTCAGTTATTATTACTGTTCATGCATACTTGCTATGCTAGGTTGCGACTGTTAGGCATGTGATTGTTTTCATTGGTGTATGGAATGGGTAGGACTAGAGGTCTGGGATCATTCCTCACACTAGCACCTTTCGTATCGTTCTGTCTTAACATGCTTGGTGCGGGTAGGGAATCAGGAGGAGGAAGTAGCACTATGGTCTCCAGCCTGGCCACTAGACTCTAGCTCTATCTCTATGCCGTAGGGAGCTGCGCTGGGACAGGACCTATTGTGATGACATATAGGATTGGTTAGTTGCGAGCCTAGTTTGCAAGCCCTTGCCAATAGGGGCTTACGTGTTGGTATGGGTAGAGTATCAGGGGAGGTGTTGGCGGTGTTTAATCTGGATGCCTTAGCTCTATCTCTAATCCATGATAGGGTGCATGTGGGACGACAGTGGTGTTTGATCCATTGGGCGGCTTTATACACTCGTGTATAGAGGTGCGGTGGCTGCCAATCCTTTCTATAGTACATTGCAAACTTAAAACCAAACCATAAAGTGAATGTTACTCATGCATATGTTTGTTGGATTGTCTGATTGTCTTACTGAGCTAAGTTGTGAGCTCATCCTTGTGTACATATTATTTTTAGATGTTGATGCAGGTTATACTGTGGAGGACTATATGGATGCTCCGACGTATGGAGGTGTTGCTGCTTTGGAAGTGCAAGCAGGAGAGGACGAGCATGACGCTTCATGCGAGTGCCCTTTCTGCGTGTACCTCTAGGAGTTGATTTAATTTATTTTAATTATTTTTGGTTGAAGATACAATTGATGTAAAAATATTTAATTAAGTTTCAGTATTTGAATAATTGGATATTTATTTAAATTTATCAATAGATCACTCAGTTCATTTTATTTAAGACTTCCGCTGTATTTTAATATATTTTGATTATGGTTATGTGTAATGGTTTGTATGAGTGGATACGATCTTATTGAGATCCTGGTGTGAACCGTTGGTTCAGTGAACGGTTCACTCACACTTCTGGTTCAGCCAGAATTGGGGTGTGACATATGTCATAAGATCCTCTCTGCAGCCAATCATGACTCAACACCATGTCTGCCATGTTAATGGCAGGGCCGCTTAGGTGCTTCACAGGTGCACAAATTGTTTTGGAAAGATTCCCTTTCCTTATATCTTATTGGCTGAACTTCAAACCGCCATAACTTGGCCATCCGATGTCCAAATCGGATGGTTCAAGTTGTAATTTCCATATTTTCAAGCTCTTTATCTCTTGAGCAGTGTTAGAAGTCAAAAAAAAAAAAAAAAAAACAAAGAAAAAAGTAAAAAGAGGCAAAAAAAGAGGAAAGAGATTTTCTAGGGTTTTTGTATTGGGAATTAGGAATCACTAGTCAACCTTTCTATTGCTTAGTAATGGAGTCTTGAATGCTCATTAGAGGTTGATAGAGCTGCTATTATACATTAACCGGTGATTGTAAAGTTGTGAGAAGGAGAATGGATCTCTGTGAGCAAGATATGCTGTGTGAATCAAATTCTACTATTATTGAAAGCTATTAAAGGTTACTGAGAGCAGTGTGAAGCTTCAAAGATATTGTTGGCCATTTAAAAGCACTGGTTGTGAGATTTTCTCAAATCCCTATCTATTTATTACTTTTAATATATTGTATGCTAGGATAGGTGAAAATTGTTGAATACCTAGTTAGTTGTGGGTTTCATTGTAGGGTGTAGCTATAAGCTCCAAAATTAATCTTTTTTTTATTGTGTCCAGTAGGTGTTGGACACTGACAATCATAGCCAGAATCTTAGCATTGTTATGCCCTCTCAGTTTTATACTAAGAAAACATAGGGTTAATATCCTTGTCTTGTAAAAGACCAAAAGAAGTGTATTGAGTAAATACAGAGCCCATTGGGCATTACTCTGTAGACTAGCCATCACATACTATGGTGGTAAACCACGTAATATCTCTGTGTTGATTATTTTACTTAATCATATTTTGTGAAGTACGTGGAATGGCTTACAAGATGGGTGTGCAAATCTGGTAGACCTAGCCACTGAGTGGTAGTGAGGTAGATTTGCATACGCTTGTGTGTGTATGACAAATTGATTCTCCATCAGCTCTAGGTAGCAGTGAAAAATTAAAGAAGAATTTTATACACTGATTCACCCCCCCAGTGTTGACTCAGGTTCATCAATTGGTATTAGAGCATCAAGCTCAGTGACAGCTTAATCAACAATTGACAGATTATAGTATAGTCATGGCACCAAGGGAAGGTTTTAATAAACCCCCATTGTTTGATGGGACAGACTTTGTATTCTGAAAAAGAAGAATGGAGATCTATGTAGAATCTCTTGGGTATGATGTTTGGGTAGCTGTTGAAAATGGATACATTCTACATAACATGAATGCTCCCACTATAATAGACAAGAAAAACTTTGAGAACAATCGAAAGGCACTCAATGCCATTCAATGGGAATTGATTAACAATGAACTATCTAAGGTCATGGACAACAAGACTATAAAGGAGGTTTGAGATAGGTTGATTAACATCCATGGAGGTGACAAGAAAATAAAGGAGGTAAAGCTGTAAACATTCATGGCTCAATTTGAGAACCTCAAGATGAATGAGGATGAAACTGTTGATCAGTATATGAACAGAGTTAATGAAGTGATCAACTCCATTGGAGGACTTGGTGAAGATTTAAAAGGACCTATTAAATTTCAAAAATTTTTAAGGTCTCTTACTTCTAAGATCGAAGGATTTGGATGAAGTTACCATAAATGAAATACATGGAGCTTTGACAGCCTTTGAGATGAGAGTTGACCTGGGAACCACTATTGATAAGCAAGTAGCCTTCAAGGCAATGAAGAAGTTGAAGATTTCTAAAAAACTGATGCGAAAGAAAGTGAAGATGAGGCCACAGCTCACTTTACTAAAAAATTGAAGAAGGGTACAAGAAAATACAAGAACAAGCTCCCATTCAAGTGCTTCAACTATGGTAAGGTTGGACACTTTGCTGTAAAATGCCCAAAGAAGAGTAAGTTTGACAGTGACGATGAAGATGATAGTAGGAATAAATCTAAGGCAAAAAAATTATAGCTTCATGAAGAATAAGTCAAACAGAAAGAGCTTTATTTTCAAGAAAAGCAGTAATACTTTAGATGATAACTCAGATGATATCTTTGGAGATGAGCTTAGTGAGACTTTGTTCATGGTTTTCATTGAAGAACAAGAAGAGAACAAAATAAAAATCTATTTTAAAAAACATGAAGAATGTAAAAATGTGGAACCAATCTCAAGTGGTAATGAATAAAGTGAGAATGAAGACTCAAATTCAAACTGTGATGAAGAAGGTGAGGTAAATTTTGAGGAATAATTTATTGCAGCTATGAAGGAACTCAAGAAGGAAAGAAAAAAAAAAACAGCTTGTTACACAATAAGTTAAAAAGCAAAAACTATTGATTCAAGACTTGAGAGTTTAAAATAAAGAGTCCAAGAAAGTCATTGACAATTTCAAAACTCAGCTTAGGTAGGCATCTACAGACCATTCTAGGGTAATGACTGAGAATGCAGGTTTGAAAGCTCAACTTGAAAAATAAGCCCGTATGATTGATCAATTTGAAGAGTTTGAGAAGGAGTTTACTCTTTTAAAGGTAAAAGTGGCTGAGTATGAAAAAAGAGAGCTTGAGAGACAATAAAAATTGGTTCAGAATAAGGAACCAAGTAACACTGCTCCATTACATCCTAGTAGCAGCAAGCTTGATGGCATCATTAATTCTCAAAAACCTTCTCACGTTAAGTTTGGTCTTGGTTTTGATAAAAAAGGGACATCCTAGAATACCAACTCAAAGGAAAAAGGTCTCATCTCTTTTGTGAAGGAAAATGAAAAGGACAAGGAGCCTATAATTTATGATTAAGGAAGAAACCAATTCCCTCTCCCTAAGACCAATTCTTAGGGAGAGGGGAAGCAGACAAGAGCATCGTTCAAACCAAAGGAGTACCACTCTACTCAATCATTGGAGATTATCCATATAGATTTATGTGGGCCGATGAGGACACAGAGTATCTCAAGGGAAAGGTACTTCATTCTGTTTATTGATAACTACTGAAGAATGACTTGGGTGATGTTTTTAAAATATAAATCAGAAGCTCTGGCGAGGTTCAAGGTCTTTAAAATTCAAGTTCAAAATGAGACAGGGTAAAAAATCAAGTGTTTGAGATCTGACAGGGGAGGAGAATACACCTGGATTGATTTTATAGAATATTATTGTCACACCCCAATTCTGGTCTAACCAGATTAGTGTGATGAACCGCCATTAAACCAACAGTTCAACCAGGATCTCGTATAGGTCGTACCCACTATATCAAATCACACACACATTCCACATTAATAATCAGAGATAATAAACAAATAAGTGAAAGTCTTACAGATAATGAACTGAGAATCTAATAGTGATAAATAAGTATTTAATCCAATTATCTCTATACCACAAGACATAAAAATAAATAATTAATTACATATCTGATGTTCAAATTATAAACTAAACTTAAGCAAAAACACATTGGTTGCACTCGCATGATGAATCATGCGCATCTTCTTTAGCTTCTACGTCCATCGCAGCAACGTGTCCATACATCGACGCATTCATATATTCTTTAACAATAGGACTTGCATCATCAACTAAAAATATTCGACGTCGAAAGGGTGAGAACACATCACGGCTCAGTGAGTAAACAAAACAATGTAACAAACATATGCATGCATTCAATTCATATATTTGATCTGATTTTTAAGTTTGCAATGTGCTATAGAAAGGTTTGGTGGCCCCCGCACCTCTATACACGAGTGTGTGAATCCGTCCAATAGATTAGGGGACTCTATATGGAGAGTTTTTCTCTATATAAAGGACGTCCCTCAACCCTTTTTCAGTCTTTTAGAACATTAGTAAACCCTAGAGAAAGAGAAGGAAGAGAAGGAGAAGAAGAAAAAGCTAAGAAAAGGAATTTGCTGAGAAGAGATTGGCTCTCTATCATAGGCAAATGTATGAACTAAATATCTAGAGATGTAAACTCTAAGAAATAAGACTTCTATGGAAGATAGACAATATCAATCTATTATGATCCATGTAATTTCCTTGATAAAATCCCAAGGAGAACCATGAGGAGAGAGTTTGATGATTAGGGTTGATAAGAAACTACAAATGATGACCATAGGATGACCTTAGAATAAATCCAATTGAAGAGTAGAGGATTTGACCCAGGAAGAACTCGAATTGCATGTGGTCTGTGACCAGAAATCTCAAGGTCGCAGCTACGATCGACCATAGCATGACCAACATGACCAGAGGATCGACCATAGGCATTCAGGAAGATTCAGAAACCATATGGTCGCAGCTACAGTCGCACCATATGCGACCGTAGGGTATCAACCGTAGGCAGTAAGGTCGATACAGTATGAGACCATAGGACCAATCAGATACCTATCAATGCTCTGTTTTGATTTTCGACTACTGTAACATATTACATGTGAATCCTAACTTAAATTCATATAACCTTTAGGTTGTTAAATCAATTCAAAGAGAATTTCAAGGCTTGAAAGGAGATCGAGTTTTGCTAACAGGTGAGGGAACAAGACCTAAACTAATTGGATAATAACAAACTCTTTATTTTTATTGAGTCCAATGTCATGATTGATGATTAATTCTATGCTTGTATGTTTGTAATATGCATTTCACTTGTCATCCAATATTCCTGTTATTACTGTTCATGCATATTTAATTTCGTTTATTTATAACATGATGATGATGATGATGCTAAAAATAGGCATGTGAATGTATGTGTGTGGTTGGTGTGTTGGATGCGAGTGGGGCATTAGGGGGAGGATGCATGGTGGTCTTTGACCTCGTCACCAGACTCTAGCTCTATCTCTACTCAAGTCTTGCCCACTAACATTGTCGTATCGCCATTATCTTAGCAGAACTATTACGTCGTAGGGCATCAGGGGAGGTGGTTTCGGACCGTGTGGTCTCTAACTCTGTCGGTGCCCCTTAGCTCTATCTCTATGGACGTATTGAGGGATGCTGGGGTGAGGCCTTGGATACACTGTTTGGCATTAGGATTGGTTAGTTGCGAGCCTAGTTTACAAGCCCTCGCCAATAGGGGCTTACGTGTTGGTATGGGTAGGGCATTAGGGGAAGTGTTGGCGGTGTTTGATCCGGACACTTTAGCTCTATCTCTATTCCATGGTGGGTGCATGTGGGATGACAATGATGTTTGACCCATTGGACGGATTCACACACTCGTGTATAGAGATGCGGGGGCCACTAAACCTTTCTATAGCACATTGTAAACTTAAAAACTAGACCAAAGATATGAATTGAATGCATGTATATGTTTGTTGCATTGTTTTGTTTGCTCACTGAGCCGTGATGTGTGCTTACCCTTTCGACGTCGAATATTTTTAGTTGATGATGCAGGTCCTACTATTAAAGATTATATGAATGCATCGACGTATGGACACTTGCCGCCATGGACGTAAAAGCTGTTGAAGATGCGCATGATTCATCATGCGAGTGCAACCAGTGCATATTTGATTAGTTTAGCTATATTTGATTATTGGAACATGTAATGGATTATTTACTTTTATGTTTTGAGTTTTGGAGATAATCGGATTAATTATTTATTATCATTGTTAGATACTCAGTTCATTATCTGTAAGACTTCCGCTTATTTGTTTATTACATCTGATTATTAATGTAGAATGTGTGTGTGGTTTGATATGGTATGTATAATTTATACGAGATTCTGGTTGAACCGTTGGTTTATTGGCGGTTCATCACACTATTTTGGTTAGACCAGAATTGGGGTATGACAAGAGGAGGTGTACATTGAGCAACCAGAAGGATTCCAACTGAGTGAGGACCCTACACTTGTTTGTAGACCGAAGAAAGCATTGTATGGGTCGAAGCAAGCGCCAAGAGAATGGTACTCTAGGCTGGATAAGTATCATTGTCAGTTGGGTTTCAAGAAGGAACTAGTTGATAGCAACCTATATGTGAAATCTATTGATGGTAGTCAAACTATTATGGTAGTTAAATGATATCATCTTTGTAGGCCACAAGGATGAATTATATCAGGATTTTGCTCAGAGGGATATAAGATGAGTTTGAAATGTCCATGATTGGTGAACTTTCCTATTTCTTGGGTCTACAAATTAGTCAATTGAAAGATGGATTCTTCTTATCTCAGACCAAGTATGTGAAAGAAATGTTGAAGGAGTTCACAATGGAGGACTGCACACCAGTTAGCACACCAATGATGACTAACTGCAAGTTAAGCAAAGATGATGACTCTCCATCAGTTGACCACACTATGTATAGGTCAATGATTGGAAGTTTGCTCTACTTAACTGCTACATGCCATATATTCTATAGTCTGTTTGCATGGTAGCTAGATTTTAAGCTGTCCCAAAGGAGACACATGTAGTAGCTATGAAGAGGATCTTTAGATACTTGAAAGGGACAATGGACTATGGTCTTTGGTAGGTAAAAAGCAAGGATTTGATGTTGTCATTGTACTTAGAAGTAGATTGGGCAGGTTGTATTGATGATAGGAAGAGCACTAGCGGAGGTGCCTTTTATCTTGGTAGAAATTTGGAGGCTTGGCATAGTAAGAAGTAAAAGTTAGTTTAATTGTCTACAACAGAGGCATAACACATTACAACCACTTTATATTGCACACAGGTTTTGTGGATGAAGCAGATGTTGAAGGACTTAGGCATTGAGTCAGACAAGCCTATTTCAGTGATAACACAAGTGCTATAAATATCTCCAAAAACCGAGTAATGCACTCTAGGACGAAGCACATAGCCATTAGGTATCATTTCTTAAGAGAGAAGGTAACAGAAGGAGAAGTTCAGTTGGAGTTCATTCCTACAGCAGAGCAAACGACAGACATCTTCACAAAGCCACTTCCCAGGGAACAGTTTGTGTACTTGAGACAGAAGTTGGGAGTGGTTATCCTCCCCAAGCATTGAGGGGCTTGGAGTGAGGGGGAGTAGTGTGTGGTTGTTATATTTATTTTGCTCCCTATGTTAGACTTTGGGGGGAGTCCTTTGATGTTTTTCAGTGTTAGTGTTGTGTTGGATTGCTGTTTATGGAGCGCATATAGATTGGGAAGATGTGGTGGGCAGTCCTATGTGGCATGCCCCTTTGTACTTGTTGTCAAAGGGGGAGAGAGATTGCATGTGCGGAGTGAGTTGTTGCCGAAAATTTTAAAGGGGGAGATTGTTGCACTTTATATTGTAATTGTTGGTAAAATAGACTTAGTTTGATGAGAGAGACTATCTGTGGGCCCCACTGATGATGTGTCATCTCCCAAGTACTCTCTGAAGCAAGAAAAATAAGAGAAAGAATCAAAAGAGAGAGAGAGAGAAGAGAGAATTAGAAGAGTGAGAAAGAAGAGAGAAAAGGTGATGTGGTGGGACCCACAGTGCTGAGGTGGCATGCCACCATGGCAGCCATCATGGTCGAGGGCCGCGGCATCATAGGTAGTAGCTAGCCACAGTAGCACCATGTCATGCCACAGCCGCAAGCTAGCAGCAGCCATGGCATGCTCATAAGCAGTAGCCTGCAGGCCATGCTGCATGCCAGAAGTCAAAGCCACTAGCAACAGCTAGCTAGTAGGCCTGCACGAGAGTGCAGGGTATGCATGCCCTTGGCCGTCCCCCAGCAAGAAAACCATGTGTTCAATAATTTGGCTTGAGAGAAGCTTGACGTGGTTTAGAGAGAAGCACCTTTCGGGAAGAAATTGACTGAGATGTGTTTTGAACAAATATTTTGGTTACAGAGGCCATTTCCAGATTTGTTCAGGGCATTTTCGTCAAGATAGAAATGACAAGATGTGAGATCGGTGGCCAGAATGTAGCCACGCATGTCAGATTCAGATCTGACGGATTACAAAAATGCGGGATCAGGTCTGTATCAGTCGTCGCGTCAAGAGTCCATCGCGAGCTCTCTGATTGGTTAAGCTCAAGTTAGCTCCATGGTTTGCATCACATGGACATGGTGCTTTAATCCAATGTGGCGCGCAGATGGTGTGGTGACTTATGATCCCGATTGAAAGGCCTTAATTAAAGCCGATTGCCGCTTGACGCGATGGAGACAAACAGACGGATAAGAAGAAATCCTACCATTTTTAGGTTGATCCAACGGTTGTGTCATAAGGTCCTCTCTGTAGTCAATCGTGGCACTTGCCATGTCAGCAGCGGTGTGGCTTAGGTGCTTCGTAGGTGCACAAATTGTTTTGGAAAGATTCTCTTTCCTTATATCTTATTGGTTGAACTTCAAACCACTATGACTTGGCCATCCGATGTCAAAATCTGATGGTTCAAGTTGTAGTTTCCATATTTTCAAGTTCTCTATCTCTTGTGAGTGTTAGAAGTCAGAAAAATGAAGTAAAAAAGTAAAAAGAGGCTAAAAACAAGAGGAAAGAGGTTTTCTAGGGTTTTGCATTGGGAATCACCAATCAACCTCTCTATTTTTCAGTATTGGAGTCTTGAATGCTCATTAGAGGTTGATAGAGCTGCTATTGTACATCAATGGTGATTGTGAAGTTATAAGAAGGATAATGGATCTCTATGAGCAAGATATGCTGTGTGAATCAAGTTCTACCATCATTAAAAGTTGTTGAAGGTTTCTGAGAGCAGTGTAAAGCTTCAAAGATATTGTCGATCATTCAAAAGCATTGGTTGTAAGATTTTCTCAAATCTCTGTCTATTTATTGCTTTCAATATATTGTATGCTAGCATAGGTGAAAGTTGTTGAATAACTAGTTAGTTGTGGGTTTCATTGTAGGGCGTTGCTAGAAGCCCCAAAATTATTCTTTTTTTTAATATTGTGTTCAGTGGGTGCTGGACACTGGCAGTCATAGCCTGAATCTTGGCATTGTTATGCCCTCTCAGTTTTATGTTGGAAAAACATAGGGTTAACATCATTGTCTTGTAAAAGACTAAAAGAAATGTATTGTGTATATACGGAGCTCATTGGGCATTATTCCTTAGACTAGCCATCACACACTGTAGTGGTGAACCACGTAATATCTCTGTGTTGATTGTTTTACTTTTTCATTTTTTTATAAAGTGCGTGGAATGACTTGCAGGATGGGTATGCAAATCTGATAGACCTGGCCACTGAGTGGTAGTGAGGTAGATTTGCATACGCTCGTGTGTATGTGACAAATTGGTTCTCCATTAACTCTGGGCAGCAGTGAAAAAATTAGAGAAAAATTTTATACACTGATTCACCTTCCTTTCAGTGTTGACTCAGGTTCATCACTATCCAATCAGCAAGACTCGTACCAAATCATCAACTCTCTATCATGTTAGGTATCTTAACATTAAATATATGGATCATTACAGAAACTGTGAATTTTTTTTAAATATGGATAAAGTTTCTTTTTACCTAACGTTGAAGAGATTCACTTATAATCAAGGGTCAATATTTCTCCCCCTACTACACAAGGGTCAGTGCCCCCATTATAAGAAGCCTGAAATTACCTTTATTACAAACATGGTGGGTAAAGAGATTCTTCCTTCATTAAGGGCGAATGAAAACTTGGACCTTGTAATATTTTCAATAAATTCCTTGAGGCTCTGTTTTTTTCTATGTAAAATGATGAAAAAAGAATTTTTTTTTTTATAAAATAGGATTTTTCTTTGTTTGTTCTGACATAAAATGCAAAAAAAATGCATTTTTTTTTGGCAAAGAAAAAAAATGCATTGAAAAATAGAAAAATATTACATGCATAGAAGAAAATTTTCATGTAAAATATCATTTGCATGGAACATTTTATAATAAAAGAAATAGCACCTAAAGGGAAAAATACCACTTGGTGGTCCCATCAAGATAAACGTCTCTTGATTTAGTAGGATGATACGGGTAGATCATACGGCAACTCCAACCATTGGATACCTATATATAAGGATGTAATTGGATACCTGAAAATCTGGATCCGATTCAAATTCACATCTGTTTAGGAGAATCCAAATTCGAAGAATTGGATTCGGATTCGAATCCAGATAACTGGGGTCAAATTCGGATGCGGATTCAGATATCATTCAAACGGACAAGATGATATCCGCTCCGTATAGCCTAATGTTAAGACGCATATAACCTTAAGTTTTAAATTATTAAAACTCATATAACTTTAATGTTTATATAGCCATTTAATGTTTCGTCTCTTATCTTCTTAGGGTAGGCAATACTTTTGTTTTAAATTAGGGTTTTCTCTCATTTTCCTTGCAATTTGTATTCTAATTTTATTTTCCGGATTCAAATCGGATTTTAATTAGAAATCCGATTAAAATTCGAATTCGAATTCAAATTTGGTTTTAATACATCCATTGGATCTTGGATCCGACTCAAATAGGGTAGTTGATAAACGAATTTGAATTCGAATAGTAGTGTATTTGATTGAATTTGATCTGTTTATCTCCCTACCTATGTACCTTCTAGTCATGTATCTCGATAAATGGCCATATATGCTACATCCACTAATGTGCACTCTTCCATCCTGGATTTTCTAAGTTATAATTTGCCACTTAGCAAATGCCGCATAAGCTGAAGACATGTGAGTAGAGACCTAATGGTCTTCCAATCTACAAAATTTAGATATCATCCGATATGCCATGAGGCAAATATTTGAACCTACCTATACTTTTAATCTTTTCTTAAAGACATTAAAATAAACGGATAAATATTCTTTCCCAGTGGAGTAGTATATATAGTAGTACAGAAGTTAGTAATGTAGTAAAGACATATCAGTCATCTAACAAGTCTTTCTAATGCTTCCAAGGAATTAAGAGTGTACATACTTTCCTTTATTGGGTTAGTCAATTATTCAGGAAGGTGGTGACATAGCAGCTCTTGTGCTGTACCAAGCACAACAACCTACATATAACTATCATGTGGCACATTTCTTAGCACCTAAACATGCTGCACAACAACTCCAACCCTCTACTAGTTGAATAGCAAGACACTTGACGTTTTAAATGTGAAATTAAAGTTTTACAACAAGTATTGAGAAGTTAATAAAAGGTCAACATGATTTAAAGTCTCAAAAAACAATAGGAAAAGTCGAACACAAGGTGGGTAGGATAACATGGAAAAAGATCCTCTCTAGTGAGGCATCTGTGTAGTGAGGATCCCATCTACTTAAAGTGGATCGACACGTATCCTGATCCATTCAAAGTGTATCGGTATACACACAGATCCACTTTGAGTGAGTGAGATCCTCACTACACCTCACTACAGGGGTGGCCTCACTATCGAGGATCCCAATTCAGATAACATAGTAGCATTCGACTACTAAATTTGACATGTAACTTATCCAACCATTTGAATTAATCACACATACACACCTATTCATTCAATCTTACTGATTAACCCACGCACCTATTCATTCAATCTTTGCACCTTTTAAGCAAGGTAGTGTGGGAAACAGAATAGTATTGGCCCTCAGAACCCACCGAAGGATCGATCTCCTAGGCAATATTTAGTAGCTTAGGCAACGTTTGCTGGTATTCTTTTAAAGTGTTTACGTTCTTTTTCGGTTCTTTTGAAACAAGATTTTGTAAATGTTTTTCTGTTTTTATTTTTTTTTTTATTTTTTTTATTATTAGAAGTTTTCTTATTCTTATAGAACAATATTTTGTATCAGACATATTTCTATTATTATGCCTTGCAAATGCCTTTCTGTTTATTTTTCTATTAAAAAATACTTCTTCTTAACGATACCAAATGAGTTTCTTTCCTGCAAAAGTATTTTTTAGAAATAGAAACATAAGAAACACTTTTAACTCAGAAACCTTTTTAAAGAACAGAAATATTACCATAGGTGCCTATAGAGTCGCCCCAAGAAAATTTGGCTTTTTTTTTTTTTTTTTTTTTTTTTTTTTGGGGGTGGCTTATACCTGCTCATGGGTCAATATATTCATCCAGGAGGAAGGAAAATAAAAACAAAAAGCAAGAGATCCGCCAAAAAGAAGTCCCAAAAACCCAAACATAGGGATAGTTCAAAGCCCACTTAGCAGATCCATGAAAAAAATTGACAATACTAATAAGTAATAACATGAAAGAAAAAAAAAAAAAAAAAAAAAAAAAAAAAAAAAAAAAAGAAAAAAAAAGAAAAAAAAAGAAAAAAAAAAGAAAAAGAACATTGAAGGGGACTTTTCATCTTAAAGACAAGAGATCAGAGTCATCGAGTTTGACTTGGCCAGAACAGTGTCCAAACCAGACTGAATTGTCATTCTCAAACCTAATTTGATTGTGAAGGCGTCACCGACTTTTTTTTTTTGGTTGGCTATAACAGTGTACTACTCTCAGTTATCCATTGGCCAAAAAAAGAGGTAGCATGACCTCTCTCATTCAAGGGTGTAAATTGGACACATTGGTCTACCTTTACAATGATGATCAATTCCCCAGTCATGGGTTATTCTTGTACTATTATAAGTCATTATTCTTAATTACCCAGAGAAGTGGTAAGGGAGAAAGTGATTGAGCTATAGTCCAAAACTGTTAAAAAATTAATTAGCACAAAATTCTACCCTAATCACTATACATTTCCAAAAATATAGATTTAATTAATGCTAATAAAAATTGAGTAATATTTGCTATGTCCATCAAGGCATCTTGATCATTTTCATCACCAATTTTTAAGGTTCTTTATTGGATTATATTAAGGTTTTCTTGGTTACCTAGAGAAGTGGCAAGGGGGGGTGGGGGGGGTTTCCAAAAAATGTGATGGGGGCGAGGGTTTCCCGTAATGCCAGTGTGGGAAACTAGACCAATGAAAAGTGGGTGTAACTGAGGACAACATTTAGTAAGGTCTACATTTGTTAACGAGAGTATCAATGAGAGGGCGCCGTTAAATTGAGCACAGCTCTTAACCCTAATCTACATTCATTTCCAATATGTAGATGTAATATAGGCAAACTTGAAAGTGAATAATGTCTCTGTACATCCAACAAGCAACCTCACTTTCGTCATCTACCATTCAACCCTAGGAAACCGCAATATTATGTGCACTTGGAGCTTGTCTCCTACCATTTAGTCGTCCAGTAGTCCATTGGACGGGTTGGACTGTATTAGCATGTGTCGATAATTCTAGCTTATCCGCTGGACAGTTGGACTGACTGGACGACAGGAAACCGGCCATGTCCCTCGCCAGAAGATGAAAGTGAAATATGTCTTGAAGCCTACCAATAATAATAATAAAAAAAAGAAACATCTTTAAGGCGTCCAAACTACGGTTTGAGGAATCGATCAACTCAAATCAGAATCAGCCATGGCTGATCCTAATTCACTCGAATTCTTACACATGTAAGATTGATTCTAGGATTTGTATGAGCCGGTTTAGGCCAATCCGACTTGGAATCGGATTGAGAAATCGAGATCAGCCAGGGCTGATCCCATCACCAATCCCAAGTACTTGAACGTTAGTCCAAACCCAAAATGGAACTGAATCAAAACCAAAACTAGATCAAAACCGAACCAACCAATTTACCAAAAAAAAAAAAAATATTAATCAACCAAGATCGGACCGAATCGTTCCATTCCCACCCCAATTCAATAATACCGTGAATGAAGCGCACGTACATTTTGTGATAATAACAACTAAAAATGCTCCCAGGTGGTCCCTTACTTTACTGAGAGTTCTTCCCACTTTGGAGGTACACTGGAGTTTGAAATGAAATCTTATCCCCATTCGAAGAAGAATACAAAATCCTATTCGTTCGTTGAGAATCTTCTCTACAATGGGAAAGGAGTCTTAACTTATAAGAGAAGAATAAACTGCGATGGGAGAGTTTTATCTTACTCTAGCTAATTGAAACTTGGAGCTTTCAATGATGGATTCAAGTGGAGACTTGATATTTATTCTTATATACATAAAGTTAGTCTTACTGAACTTTTTAAAGTGACATGAGCATGCCTATTGGACCACTAACAAGACCATTTCCCTGTGTCCTGGGTAACAATTACTATTGCTTTTTCTGTCCTGGCTGATTGGGAAGGATTAGGATCTTTTGTAGTGAGATCATCCTCACTGTCACTTAAAGTATATTGGGACAGATCGTGATGCATTGAGTTATATTTGGATGTATCTAATGTACTTTGAGTGGCAAGGATCCTTTGTGCTATTTTGGCCTCACTACAGAAGATCAATTTCAATTTCTAATTCTTATTTAGAATAGAAACGAGAAGGAGGGGATAGGAGATGCAGCTGGCACTGGAGCTTTATCCGCAGGGGAGGCTAGAGGAGGGTCTGGGTCAAAGGTGGGGTCATGGGGGTAGTGCTGAGTGAAGTTGGGTGGAGGGGATTAGGGGTAATTTAGGGATTTTGAAATTACAAGGGAGAAAGAGATGTTAAAGTTTGTATTTATAGAAGAATATCTGAAAAGAAATTTGGAGTAAGGGCATTTGAGTAAATATAGACTAAGTATAGAGGGCTGATAGAAAGTTTTCGTATAAAATAAGAGATCTTTCTCGATCAATCCCTTTGCCCCTCATTCTTCGAGAATCAGAAAGATCATTTTCGAGTTTGAATTTGTTCATTTGGAATCTGGATTCTTCTTTTTTTTTTTTTTTTTGATTTATTTTCTTTAAATAAAGCATTCGTACCTCTTTGGATCTCTCAGATATTTCATAAAACGGGCTTTCTAGAGACCCCCAATGACCAATCCTCGCATGAATCGCTAAGGATCCAATAAGTCCAACGTTGATTCCTTCAGACGTGTCAATTGGGCAAATACGTCCATAGTGACTAGGATGGATGTCTCGTATCCGAAAACTAGCAGTTCGCCCTGTCAATCCTCCAGGACCTAAATAACTAGATGGCTCATTGGGATAGATATAGATAAACAATGCCCCCCCTAGAACCGTATAAGAGGGTTTCTCCTCGTACGGCTCGAGAAAGAATGATTCCATTTATGTATTTTAGTGTCAAATAGACCCATAAAACAATCAAATCAATTAAACTATGATTTGAGTTCTTTTTTTATTCTTCTTTCGCAAAAAAAAAAAAAAAAAAGAAAAAAGAAAAATCATTCGTACTTATAACTCAACATTGAATCCCAACTAGACTATGTTTTTTCTTTGGTGTTCTTTGTATCTAGTATAAAATTAATTATATAATACATTATGACATATATAATTGCTTGGTATGATTTATGATATTTATTTATATTTAAAATAAATTAATATAATCTAAAATCTACAAATAGGTTTGAAGGTGTTTATCATTATTGTAAAAATCTATTGTTATTTCTTTATGTTTATTGTCTAATGATATCAACGATTATATTTATGATTAATAATTTATTTTCATAAATAATTTCATAAACATTTATATATATAAACTTCATCAAAGAGAAAGTTAAACAAAAATTTAAATTTTCAAGTAAAATCCCATTTTTTTGCGCTGGTTTGCCGAGAATTTTTTTTTTTGGGACTGGTTTGAATGTGACTCTACTTTGGTGGTGCAATGCGTTCAACAAAAGTTTATTCCTTGGCCTTTCATGCCGAATGTGGAAATTCAAGCTTCGTTAGTGTTTGTTTCTATATTTTTCCATGTGGGTATGCCATATATATATATATATATATATATATATATATATATATATATATATATATATATATATATATATATATATATATATATACTTATTTACGATGGTTTTTGGAGTTTCATCATATACAAGTTTCTTTATACAACAGCCATTTGTCACTATTACCCAAAAAAAAAAAAAAGAAGAAGAGAGGGAACCTCCGTTTTCTATATTGCCATTGTATTTATTTTCTTGGGAAATTCTAGAATTTTCCCTAGTAAGTTACATACGACGGACATAGTGGCTTTTAATTAATACATCATCACCCTAATTTCTGTAGTAAATATATTGTATATACGATGGGTTTATAACATGGTAAATTTCCGCACAAACTGCTATTTCCTTCCCTCGTCACAGTGCACTTCCAGCAAACTTTGTCATTCGCTCCCCCATCTCCCATCTGCTAAATCATCACCAAAGCCACTTCCATCTCCGCCTCCATCACACCATCTCCCTAACTGCTCAACCCTAAATCCTATTCATGCGAACTTCGAGTAGATCGATCTATATTGTTGTAGTTGTTATCGCGGGGTTTTGGTCGATCATTTGATTGAGACACTTGTCATAGAGAAGAAAGACAATCCAGTTGGGCAGGTTGGATAACCTAAGGCCACTCTGATGCCTAAGTCAGTTTGGAGAACTCATGAAGAAGATATCTCAGTTCAACGTAGAGAAGGGTTATTTGGTAGCGAGATTTGTATGAGAGCTTGATAGTGTAAAAGATTTGGTCCGTTTACCTTTGAGATGAGGACATTTATAGAACATAGAGTGGCCAGAGGATGTCCACTTGCAGTTGCAGCGATCCCGGGACTCCTTCTGAAATCTCAGGGAGGTCCCAGTGACGGATTGGGAGTCTTCGTGCACACATTCTCCTAAAAAGGAGGTGCCATGGTGGTGTAAGGTTAATTTGTGTCCATCTGATGAAGATCTAGTGACTAGATTACCCATAATCATTGTGAGATGGAATGGAGTGATAGAGCACGACATGTGGATGAGACCGCTACAAAGTGGGTCATGCACCCAATAGTTATCCTCTCAGGCTGATATTCCATGTACGTGGAATGTCGTTTGTAAGCACAGATTTGTGTATGACAACAGGCCCTTAAGATATTGACACGTATATTTATGTCACTGATCAGTGGGGTGCCACGCGTAGGGTTCTAAGTGGCCTCATTCTGAGCAGTCCTAACAGTTGCCCTTTGCTTTTCCGAGCTCAACAAAGTCAGGGGAGCAGTATTGTTTTGGACGAGCTTGTCTTAGCTGACGCAGAGACTATGTACATTGATATATGACCCTAGGGGTCGGCTTGAGCAGAGTGGCCTTGGTAGCTTAGAGTGACAACCAGAAGCAAATTTATGCTCATTGATTTTGCTGAAGTTAGGTCTTCCATGACAATCTAAAATGGAATCATTTTGAATTTCTCGTGAATGAGGTTGTGACGGGTTAATTTAAATAAGAAACTTATGTGATTTCAATCAAAATATTTGCTTTTGGCGGGATATCCGCATGGCATTTAAGGTTAACGTCTCTTCATAGGGAAATATCTGCCAAATGGAGCATTTTGCTGCTTGAAGTTATGGCATCTGAGGCTATAATTATGACACTTTTAGACGAAACGATGTTAAAGATCCAGCGATTGCCACGTGCAACTCGTGTTAGTCTCTCGAAGGGGCAATTCACCTTTTCGTTTCTTGCGATCATTTCGCCAGTCACTGTGTCTGCTAGGGCGATGCCACATGTCTTGCTTTTTGGGAAAGCAAATCTTTCGAACCCTCGTACCTGTGGTGCCTTGAGCTGGAGGCTACCACGCTGCCAGTCTCATTGGAAACTGAAGAGATGAACTTCTTGGGAAGTCTTCGAGTCCTGTAAATAGGATTGTTGTCTTCATTCTTTCTACTTTGCTTTCTTGCTTCTTATTGAAATTCTGTTGGAATTTTTACTACTGCTTCTGCTGCTTATTTTCATCTTCTTGCTACATCAGAAAGTTCATTGTCTTCTTTTGACTCTTTAAAAAAAATGGTTGAAGAAATATTTGGTTCTATTGAGTTTCTGAACTAGGGAAGACTTAGGGGTTCTGGGGTTTCTCCAACCCCTCGAGAGCGGGGTCATGGCTATGGTGGAGGCCGTCGATGTCCTTCAGAGGTGCACAGGAGACGTGAAAGGTCTCCCAAGAGTCATAGGCGTAGTCGTTCTTCTGGGCATAGATATTCCCGAGACTTGGGGATCCTAACTTCTCATTCTCCTTCTATTCCTGCTAACCCTAGGTCAGCCAATGTGGCCTCAAACTCAGGGTCGAGAGGTCCTGAACTGGTGGACTCGTAGATGCCTATTCGTGATGAATCTACAGAGCTTGGCATGTACTGGTCAGCTAGTGATATCCCTAGTACATTGACCTAGGGCGCCGTCGACCCCATGGGGCGGAGGTATGATTTTCCTGATTATATAAAGCTGATGGCTCCATTGCCCCATGAATTCTCCTGTACATTTCTAATCAACAAAATTCCCTTTTATGAAGATATGTTCATATCAGGGTTCAGGTTTCCCATTCCTCCTGTTATGATTGAAAATTTTCTCTTTGGCTCCAACCCAGATCACCCCAAACGGATGGGGTTGCATCATGGCTTTTTTTCTTCTTTTTCTTTAAGTTAGGAGTCTGGCCCACTGTGGACCTTTTCTATGAGCTCTTCGCCCTCACCTCCATTACCAAAGAACGTCTACATGAGCCCAAGGTCAAGGTGGAAAGTGGGTACTATCACTTTAGTGCTCATTCTGCAAGAACCTTCAAAGAGGGTCAATGCTTTGAGAGGATTGGGAAGTTGGTTTTTTGCTCTTCCGTTTACCACATCTAGCAAGAAGGGAATAAAAGGATTTTTACTAGAAAATCAAGTAGCAAGATATGATTAGAGATATCATTGTTAGAGACATCCAAGACAAGATCAAGAATGTATGCTGTGAAGGGTTTGATTCCTTCCCCAGGATTCGGTTCTAAAAGGTAAACTAGGTGTTTGATGTAAATTGAGTTGCTTTGGGTGTAAGGGGTTGTTCCCCCATTGCTGAGCTATGTTCCTCTTCTTTTCTCCTTCCTTTAGGCTCGTGTTGTTGTCTTTGGCCCCTTTGTCTTGGGGAGGCTTGTTGTGTTCTCTTCTTCTAGGTTAATAAAATATCTATTACAAAAAAAAAAAAAAAAAAAAAAATCTTTTCTGATTAACCCTTCTTGTTTTCCTTAAGTATTTTGTTTCCTTCGCTCCATTCCATGGGTAGTTTGGATGAAGATGATAGAGGTTATGAAGAGGTGTTTGGTGAGATTGGGATGTCTAAGATTAACAGCTTTGAAGAGACGGAGAGTGACGAGGTTGTATCTAGGCTAGCGAGACAAAGGAGTCGGCTACCTGGGGTAGTGGAGTTGACTTCTCGCTTCACCATTGAGTTTGATCCCCGAGGGGGAGGGGCCATTCTTGAAGTTTCTTGCAGCCGTCTGGGCATCTGCCTTTGGAATTTTGTGCTCTTCAGGGGGATATGTTGCATTCCCATTAAGTTGTTTGCTGACTTTAAGAGAAAACACTAGATTCTTGTCGAGATCCAGATTTGGCCTCCTGGACCCAATGATAGGGCTTGTGATAGGTCGGATGCCAAAATGTGTGTCTATGAAGACATGTTTAAATTAGGATTCTGACTACCAATGGATGTCGTAGTGGTCGAGCTCTTCCAAATCTATCGGATTGCACTTGTCAGGTGACTACGAATGGACGGAGGTGCATCATCGACTTCCTTATCTTCTTCCGTATACTAGGCTTGACTCCAACTGTCAATCTATTCCGAACCCTTTATCAATTCAATGGCTTTAGCGAGAAACATCACGGGTGGTATTATTTCAACCACAGCAACAAGGATCAATCCATGGTAGTAGGAATGCCATCATCAATCAAAAAGTAGAAGAATCGTTTCTTTTTTATGTCCGATCGTACCAAGCTTCCTCTGTACAATGTATGGAGATTGAACCACATCTCCTCCTTGAATGAGATTCCTCTATTGAATGCCGAGGAACAATAAGCCTTTGACCTGATAAAAGAGGGGGTGCCGACTGAAGCAAGCAACCTCGTGAATCCCTTGTTCCTCTTGGACAATGGGCTCGACGGCTAGCTCTCGGATTCTTTTGCTGACTTTTGGTTTTTTGTTATTTTTCAGTCGTGCTAACTCCTTTCACGCTTTTGTCTTGTAGTGAAGTTTGATGCTAATGAGTTAGAGGCCATGCATAAGTCTTCCATGGCTAGACAGTCGACTTCTTCTTCTGCTCCTCCTACCAATGTCATCCACAAGGTTGCTAGTAAATGGGTCGTTAAGGAGTCTCAGGGTCGGAACCCTAAAAGAATGGCTCTTTGGATTAGTGTCTCCCTCTATTTGGGGTAGCTCTACTACTGGGGGCTCAATGCCTTCTCAGCCTCCTCTTCGCCATGGTAGGGGAAGGGTTTGATGACTGGACTGCTACCCCTTGTTGATCTGACAGAGGAAGAGTTGCCTTCTCGTCCTCCGCCATACTCATCAGACCAAATCCTCGGCCAAGGATTGAGCCTGTTATCCCATCTTAGAACCTAACCATTGGAGACTCAGCCCTTGTCAATCCCATCGTCGTGGAGATGTTCATCCGAGGGACTCAGCTTCCCTTAGATGTTGATTACATCTCGAGGCTAGTCGAGGAGCATACTTGAAGCAGCATGTACACCTTGACTACCACTATACGTTTTCCTTACACTAATCTTTTTGGTCTACAGTTTATCAGTTTTGACTTGCTTATTTCCTATTTGGACAGTTCCACTACATGGTGGTCAGTGAAGCCGAAAGGTCTGATCGATTGTCTGAGGCGATGGCCATGGCTCGAAAAGATTGGGTGAGGCCCTCGAGGTGTATGAGTTTCAAGCGGCCAGTGTTGAGGGGAAGCTGAAGGAGACAGAGGAGCTAAGGGAAGCCTTGGAAGTCTAGTAGAAGTGACGAGGGATGCGACCAGCCAGTCCAGGAAGGCTCAGGATGACTTGATGCTGAGAAGTCAACAATTGAAGTTGCTCCAGGACTCCATCCCTATCTAAAGGAAGGAAGTTGTTGAAGAGTTCAAGGCTTTTCTTGAGTTTCGTTAAGTTGTTCATGAAGGCTCTATGTTGGCCTATTATGAAGGGGGTTCGTAGTTTTGCCCATGGTCAGGACCTAGGGTACCACTTTTTAGAGTGCGAGCTGTTGGCATCGGCAGATGTAGAGGTCAAGGAGTAGGCGCAGGAAGCGGATTCGGTAGCATAGGAGTAGTATTCTTTTTCCTAAGAAATCTCGAGTTACTTGTTGGTTAAGTCTCCTTATGAACAATTCTTTTTATTGCCAAGGGGCCACAAACAATGGTTTTTTTTTTTGTTGTTGTAAAATGGCCGAATTTAGGGCCTTTTTGTAGATAACTTCTTTTTTTGGCCTTGTTCAGGCCTAACAATTATGTAGGTTTTATTCAGCCAAATTTTGGGCCTCTATATACTTGTCTTTTTGAATGCATCTGTAGCTTTTATATTGTCGTGCCTCCTTAGCCTACGTCTGTTGCATAATGAGGCGAGATGTGTTTTCTAACCTTAGATGCGTTTGTCAAAGCTGTTTGCTCATTTAAGAACGAGTTGATGGACCAATCTCGTTGACTTCGAACTATTAACGCCAAACTCTACCCCCTTAGGATAGTTTGGTCATTTAAGAATGAGTAGACAAGTCGATCTTGTTGACTTTAAGTTGTCAACATCGAACTCTACCCCCTTCGGGTCGTCTAGTCATTTAAGAACGAATAGACGGACCGATCTCATCGACTTTGAGTTGTCAACATCAAACTCCACCCCCTTAAGGCCATCTATCATTTAAAAATGAGTAGACAGGCCGATCTAGTCGACTTCGAGTTGTCAATGTCTAACTCTACCCCCGTAGGGCCGTCTGGAAGTTTCAGAATGAATAGACAGGTCGGTTAGTCGTTTGTAAAATTTTTCGTACAATATTTGACATGATGTAAATTAATACCTTATTCGATAGTATTTCAGTTACATTTGGAAGAATTACTGGTAGAACTTTTGGAGGTGTATTGCATTCTAGGTTCTTGGTATCCCGTGCCATCCAAATACTCTAAGTGGCAAGACCCAAGCTTATTCACCTTGACAACTTGGTAAGGACTTTCCCAGTTTGTGGGTTGGGTTCGACACTGAGTTCTGGCGGAGGACTAGATTTCTCATTTTAAACTCTTTCTCCTTTAGCCTGGAGTTGTAATATTTGGCTGTCTTCTACTAATAGTGTGCGATTAGTATCTGCATTTGATCTCGTACCTCTTTCAGTAGATCTAGGTTTACCCTTAGGCCTTTTTTCTTTGTTTCCTCATTGTACCAGTTATTCGTTATGAAGGTTATTGTACCTCTAGTGGAATGACCGCATTTGTACCGAAAGCTAGCATAAATGGCATTCCTCCTGTTGTTGTTCTGCTCATCATCCTGTATCCCCATAGTATACTCGACAGTTCAGTTGTCCAGGTCTCCCTGAGGCTACCCAGTCTCATAATCATTCAGTGTAACAGGGTTTTCTATTTGTCACTTTGGTTTGGCCGTTTGCCTATTGGTAGTTGACTGATGCTTGGCCATGTTTAATGTAGAGTTCTTCACAAAATGCTTTGAATGCGGCGCTATCAAACTGCTTTCTGTTGTCTGTGCTTGGTACTCGTGGTAGGCCATATCGGCATACCACTAATTTCTTGAAGAACTCCATGATCTTATCAGTCGTTATTTGTCCAACTAGCTCCACCTCAATCCATTTTGTAAAGTAATTAATTGCTACTCTTAAATACTTTTTCTAGTTACTTGGTAGGAAAGAACCGAGTATATCCATTCCCCACATGGCGAATGCTATCGGACTAGGCATTGGATGCAGTGGGGTTATGGGCATGTGTGAGACTGGGAGGAATATCTGGCACCTCAGACATTTTTGGATCAACCCAATACAATGTTTCTTCATCTGGGGCTAGTAATACCCTTGCCATAGGATTTTCTGGGCTAAGTCTTGTCCGCCGAGATGGTTCCCTCATATCACTTCATGAACATCTTGGTTTGCCTTTTCATACTCGCTGGGCCTAAGGCATCTCAACAGTGGTAGCAAAAATCATTTTCTGTACAGCACTCCTTCAATGACCACATACCCTCTGGATTTGGCTCATAGTCTATGGGCTTCATGTCGATTTTTTGGTAATTAGGCATTTATAAGGTATCATAGGACTTCTTTGCTGAACTACGATTATAAAGGCTGACATCTGCTTAGTTTTGGCCTTTAGTCACAATTTACTTGTCGCACTACTAGCTCTGAGTCACTATAGGCTATCAGTCGGTCCACATAAAGGTTCTTTGCAAGTTGGAGGCCGGCTAAGAGTGCTTTGTACTCGGCCATATTATTCGTGGCTTCGAAGTTGAACCTCAACACCAACTGAACTTTAAATTCCTCTGGGTTAGTGAGGATGAGCCCATCTCTACACTCTCTGTAGTTTGATGAACCAGCCACATATAGGGTCCATGTGGGTAAGTCATCTACTTGCTTTGGCAACTTGGAAGGTAACTCCTTTGGTATTTCTTCCTTGACAGTACTTTCTTGTATGAAGTGGGCCAGGACTTGAGCTTTTATAGCCATCCGAGGCTGATATTTTATGTTGAACTCCTCGAGCTCGACTGCCCAGTTGATTAATCAGCCAAAAATGTTTGGCTTTGCCAACACCTTTTTTAATGGCTTGTCGGTCAAGATGACTGCCAAGTAAGATTGGAAGTAAGGCCTCAGTTTTCTAGCTACCATCGTCAAGGCCATTGCAAGCTTTTTTGTTGGAGAGTATATAGTTTCTATATCTAGTAGGACCTTATTTACATAGTATATAGGTTACTGTATTTTTTCTACTTCCTTGATGAGTGCCGCATTGATCGCCTCTTTGGAAACCGCTAAGTAAAGTTGGAGTATGTCTCCAGGCTCAAGCTTTACCAGCAATAGTGGGGAGGCGAGGTATCTCTTTAAGCCTTTGAAAGTGGCCTAACATTTTTCTTCCCACTTTTGCCCCTTTTAATGTTTTGAAGAAGGGAGGCACTTGTCCGCTGATTAGGACATGAACCAACTGAGGGTGGTAACTCGTCTAATTAGCTCTTGTACTTGCTTCAGCTTTGTTGTGGACATCATATTGTAGAGCGCTGTTATTTTAGCCTATTTGGCATTTATGCCTTGCTTAGACACCATAAAACTGAGGAATTTTCTAGACTTTACATCGAATGCTCACTTAGCAAGATTTAGCCGCGTGTTTTACTTTTACAAGATCAAGAATGCTTTTGTCAAGTTGTAGATGTGGGTTTTTCCCAGTCGACTTTTAACTAGCATGGCGTTGACATGCGTTTCCATATTTCGACCGAGTTGTTCTTTAAATATAGAGTTTACTAGAAGTTGGTAAGTGGCCCCGACATTCTTTAGGCTAAAGGGCATTACTTCATAGCACAATAAGCGTCGGTCAGTTACAAAGGTGTTTTTAGGGGCGTCTGACTCTGCCATTTTTATCTGGTTGTAACCAGAGTAGGCATCCATAAATGTGAGTAACTTGTGTCCTACCGTGGCATCGATTAGCTAGTCTATCCTAGACAAGGGATAGTTATCTTTTGAACAAGCCTTGTTTTAGGCTGAGAAGTTAATAAAAATTCTCCATTTCCCCCCAGGTTTAGGAACCATTACAATATTGGATACCCAGTCGGGATAGAAGGTCTCTCAGATGAACTTGACCTTATAGAGTCTTTCGATCTCTGCTTCGATCACAACTTGCCTGTAGGGACCGAAGTTTCTCTTCTTTTGTTAGATCAGATGATGCGATGGGTCGACATTGAGGTGATGCTCGGCAACCTCTCAGCTGATCCCAAGCATGTCGGACATAGACCATGCGAATAGTCCGATGTTCTTTTTGAGGAAGCTTTTCAAATCTTCTTTTTGTTGTCAATGATGCTCCAATTTGTACCATTCGATCTTACTGCTCCGAGATGGAAACTAGGACAAGTTCTTCCGTCGGCAGTCCGTAGAGTTGTTTTAGGTCATCCTTTAGGTCTTGGATCACGACTGGGGAGACTTCCATTGCTTGTTCGTTTTCTATGAGTTAGGTGATGTAGCACTTCTGGGATACCTTTTGGTCTGACTAACATTCTCGAATTCCCCTACCAGTTGGATATTTTATGGAGATATGGTAGGTAGATATTGCCATCCTCATCTTATTGAGACCTAGTCGACCTATTATTGCATTATGAGAGGATAGCAGGTTGACTACCAAGAAGTTCAAACGAGTCTGGACCTGCTTTAGCGCGACACCTAGTTGTACTGGTAGTCAGATCTGCTCTTTAGTGTACACTGTGTGACTTAAGAAGCTAATGAGGGCCTGTTTGACTGGCTGAAGCCTGTCGTCTCCAAGTTTCATGCACTGGTATGCATAGTAATATATTATGCCGGAGGAACTCCTAGAGTCGATGAGGATATTTGAGACATCACAATCCAATATTTGCATTGTGATGATGCTTGCATCATCATGGGGCACCATTATACCTTTGATATCTTCATCACTAAACGTGATAATCTCTCCTGTTCAGGCCTTCTTGTCGGTCCATTTGGTTGATTTCATACTTAGCATAGGCTTTTTGGACCGTAATAGAGGTGTTCTCGGTCACAGGTTTATCGATGATTATATAGACACCATTATGACCGAATTTCATGGTAGTCGGCTTTGGTGTTCCGATCCTTTGGCAATGTTAGCATGAGTTATGAGATTTCCACTACTGATTTTCATGGGGTAATTCGACTTCAAAGAGCCGAACTTTATGGTAATCACCCTTTTTGTGGTGGAAATAGGTGATCCTCATCTTTCGGATCTTGGTCTTCAGAGGATTACGGATCTTTCTTGTCATCTTTGCAGTCAGTAGGAGGTCACCTATCATTAAATTTGCTAGGGGCCTTCCCTTTTTTGTTCTAAACATCCTTAGACAGCATTTACTTATTGCGGTCAATAAACTTGCCAAGGTACCCTCTTCTGATGAGGTCTTCTATTTTGCTTGCGATGTGACGACATTCTTCTGTGTCATGACCATGATGGAAATGGAAATATTTGGTAGAGTTGCATCTCCGGACATTGGAAGATAGCTTAGGTGGTCGTTGGAGGGTCTTTTCTCCCTTTATCAATTCGATTATCTCTGTTATGGTTTTATTCAAGGGAGTAAAAGCTTGGAAGATCTTCAGGGTATTTTGTTTAGGATCTAAGGATAACTTATCTGCACCATCAAACTTGTATTTCTTCCCTCCTTTGGTTAACAACATGGTAACCTTCTTCCTTTTATTGGTAACAGTTCTTCTTACCACCTTCTTATTAGAAAGCACAACATCATTTGCTATGGCATACTTTTTGTAGCGAGATAAAATTTTCGATATGTCCAGATATGTCACACCCTAATTCTGGTCGAATCAAAAGTGGGATTAAACCACTACCAATTCAATGGTTTACACTAGGATCTCAAAAAACCGTATCAACACACAAACCACACATACAAACCATAGATCAAAATATATAAATACAGTGGATGAACTGAGTTCTAAATGATAAATAATACTTTAATCCAATTATTCTCAATGTCACCGAGACATAATTAAAATAATCCCATAGAAGTCTTATACACCATTCTTGGAAAAGAAATAAATAATCCTAGAGGTATACATAGAAGTGGCACTCGCATGACGGGTCATGCTCATTTCCTCCTGCTTACACATTGATAAGTGTATGATTTTTATATTTTTATTCCCTTTATCCTATGCTTTTTAATGTGTTTTATGTCTTATTGAACTGAATAGGATGAATTTTATTAATTTGACATATTTTAGAGACATTGTGAATTAATTGTTAAAAGATAAGAAAATTTCAGCATCCTTAATATTGAAGTTCTGAGTTTAAGAATTGAAAATTTATCTTCAGTAAAGTTGTAGAGGACGTCTTAACATTTTCGGAATGGTATTATGGAGAAAAATCAGAGTTCGTTTGGGCCTCCAAAAGTGACTTCAAAGTCTGATACAAAAATTTGACCGAATCCGAATTGGAGTAGCCCTTTGATCTGATTAAAGCATTCAACGGTGGATGTAAATTCCATAAAGAGTCTCCTAATCAAGTTAGGAAACCTAAGCTTACAATAGAAGACTCCAAATAAGAAAAGAAGACTCTACAATTTTAGAATTCTAAATGGAGAAGAACTCCTACATGAAGAAGGAATCCTATATGAAGAAGGAATCCTACACAAAGAAGGAGTTATAAGTCACAAACGATTGTCATGTTTTATATATAGAGCATTAGTGTTAAGATAAAAGATTTCTCTCTCTCTTTCTCTCTCTCTCTCTCTCTCTCTCTCTCTCTCTTACTGAAAATTTTTCTATCTCTGAAAGGATTGTAATGTCTAGCTAATTTTCTCATTCAGTTCAAGGGGATTTTGAAGCCCAAACTCATGTCAATGGTGTAATCTCTATTCAGTAATGTTGTTCTTCTTCTCTCTTATATTGGAATTGCTTATGTTATTCTTTTCTCTTTATTTATGATATTTGTCTGAATAATTCAGTAATGGCCTGCTGAATCAGTTAGATTAATATTGATTGCTAGATCTAGAATCTGTGATACGTAATCATTCTAGTTTTAATCACAAGTAGCAAACAGTGGTAGATGATTATGTCTAAGTTTTCGTCTCATTATTGTGAATAATATAACTTAAGTTAAATAATCCCTGTTTGTGTGTGATTGTTGCTTAGATTGATCTGTTTTTCACTCTCTTAATGCTGCCATTGAATTAAACATTGAGAGCTTATTCAGTGTTATTCAATGGTTAGATCTCTCTGAAGAGCTTGTTTCAGTTGAGGTACTTAAGGAAAAACTCAGGTAACAGAACTTATTGTTATCTAGGGTCTTTAATTCTGATTGGAAGGAAGATATTAACGTTGCAATTAATTTTACTCATTGCATGTGTGGGTGGATATTGAACCAAGAACTGAAATATTCTCATCTAATTATCTTTCTATTTAAATCCTGTCTGCTTACTTTCAATTTGATTCAAACAACCAAAACCCCCCTTCGTTATTGTGTTTACTTAGCATTAATTAGTATATTTAGTTTGAGTAGAATATAAATTTTAATCAATTCATTCTTTATGGGATCGACCTTTGCTTATCTTATTTTCAATTTATTAATCAGGTCAGTAAAAAAATGTTTAATTAAATTGGTGCATTTGACACGCTATCACACATCTAAAGCAACAACACTTTCATAAGCTGAAGCAGTGATGTAGTATTCCATGGTGTAACCTACATCAACATCTAAAAAGAATATATATTAGAAAGGTGAGCTCACAATTCAGCTCAGTAAGAAATAAGACAATGCAGCAAGCAAAATGCATGAGAGAACATTCAATATTGGGTCTAGTAAAACTTGTAATGTGTTATGGTAAGGATAGGTTGCAACCACACCTCCATGCACAAGAGTATGAGTACACCCAATAGTCAGGCTCCAACCACACTACTACTGTCGCCCCATAACACTCACTCCAGAATAAAGATAGAGCTAGAATCTGACGGTCAGGCTACAATCCACATTACCGTCCATCCTCCCCTTGATATTCTACCCCGTACCAATATGTACACCCCTATTGGTAAGGGCTCGCAAGCTGGGTTCCGTTACTAACCAATCCTATGTGTCATCACAATGTATCCAAGGCCCTACTCCAGCATAGCTCTTATAAAATAGAGATAGAGCTAGAGTCTGACGGTCAGACTACTATCCACACTACCGCCCATCCTCCCTTTGATTCCCTACTCATACTAAGCACGCTAAGGTAGATGGTGATATCGAAAGTGGTCAGTGTGGAAAATGGTCCAAGACTCCAACCCCTTCCCATTCCACACATCAAAGAAAACACACACATGCCTAACACCACATCTTAGCAATAGTAATATGTATGAATAATTAATAGCAAGATTTAAAAGATGACATGATGGATGCACAATCATTACACAACAACCATAAGCAAAGGTTTACTGTATTAATTATTTAGGTTTGAATCTTGTCCCTTACCTGATCGGTAAAACAACAAATGTTACAGAGTGCAGCTTCGAACAACTTCCCTATGCTTATCATGTACCTTTAATAGCATTAAAAATAATAGATATTAGTCCCTTTGTTTATATTTGTCTCTAAAGTTTGCTCATTAAAACATCCTAATGGTTTATTCACCTTTTCAGGGTATGATATATAGTTTATACGCATCCTATACTTGCTGTCCAAGGTTTATTAATATTTCTAAAAGTGAACAACAAACTAAAATAGAGGTTTCATGGTTATTAATCCAAATAATGTAGAAAACATACCTAGAAATATGATCTCAAGGATCCAAACCCATAAATAGGCTTATAAAAATTCTAGAGAGATGCTGTCCAAAAATGGTCAACAATAGAGGCTAAATCATTGTGCGGCATGTGCCATCGATCGTATGGTTTTGGTCACAAGTATTGACTGCACATCGAAACATGGCTGAAATGCCTTAATTTTTATATGGTGTGTTTCTTGAATTAGTCTAAATTGGAATAAAAAGTTTGGGCTCAAAATTTCCATTCTACATCAAGATATGGATATCGTTTATTATCCCAAACAGTCGATATTACTAGATCTGGTTTGTAACCTCTGATCCGATTCCAGTAACTCCTATGAGGGCTTTCCCTTGGCTTTGGTCTATGATTAGTCCATTCTAATATGTTACAAAGGCTTAGGATACTTATATTAATTTATCTTTTGATTCCAGCCATTTCCTCTTACTTTGATGATCTTGATTACGTTCTTAATCAACTCCAGCACCCAATGAAGACCTTTATTGTTTACCATTGATGGTGAAGGAGGATTGTAACCATGAAATCATGAGTAAAGATCCCATACTGGATTAACTTATAAGATTTTTCTCGAAAAAATTTAAAGAGAAACAAGAGAGTAAGGAATCAATACCGATATAGTTATCTCTGTCTATAGTGCTATCGATGGATTGCTTCCAATGAAGTGTCAAATATCCCTTTCTCCTCTCTTTTCTTCTCGGTTAGTCTAGGAGGTAAATGGGAGAATGAGAGAAAGACCCACCCACGTTGGAGAAGGGTAGGAGATCTCTGTGAATCTCAAAATGGTAATTGGAAGCTTCCCTCCCTTACTTCCTTAAATCCAATAATAATGAACCTAGACCTTTTGCTAAGGGGGGGGGGGGGGTTCTCAACTCCCATCCCAACCACGGGTCCCATGCTAGGTTGGTCACTAACCCAGATCGGTTAGGAGGTGCAGTGGGAGGTCATGCGGCACATGACGGATCACACCCTCTTGGTGTCCCACCGGACCTCTTTACTAAACCCTATTTAAATGTTTTAAGTAAAGGGTTGAGTTGGGTTACCTCCATTGGGCTCCGTTGGTCTTTTTTATGTTGGTTTGAATCGTTCATCATGGTAAGACCTGTTCTCGTGGTTCGTCATCCAATTGTTTCTTTTGGCCCAGTTATAAATGGAAGACCTATCACAATACGAAAACCTAAGTTAGACCGGGTTTACAGAGTGCAGGTCTTATAACCCCCCAACCCTTGAAATTTATACGTACAAATCTTACAACTCCCCCACCCTCAAAGAAATTTTTCCCTCAAAATTTGCACATACCTTCGGAGTCGAATAAGTGAGGGTGTTCCTTTCACATTGCATTTTCTTCCTCCCAGATAACCACATCCACGTCCTAGCTTCTCCAAACTACCTTGACGTAGTGGATATCCTGGTTTCGAAGGTGTTACACCTTTCGACTGTGGATATCCTAGTTTCGAAGGTGTTGCACCTTTCGACTGGTGAACTTAATTGGTATAATTTTAATTTCAAGTCCTCTGTCGAATCTAGAGGATCTGCAGTCAATACATGCAATGGATCGCTGATGTACTTCTTCAGTAGAAATACGTGTAACACATCATGAATGTAAGACCTGCACTCCACTAACTTGGTCTAATCGTGTCATGCCAGGTCTTCCCATCATAGCTGGACCAAGTGGACCGATCATGTGAAGATGGATCACAAACCAGGTATAAAAATCGACTCAACACCCAAAATTATATGCATATGGTCAGATACCTGGGTAGGTATGGTCGACCATATGGTAAGAATGAAGATCACAGATCCAGGACCCCATGGTCGATGATTTTGACCCTACGGTCGACGGGTTCTGTGATCGTAGCCATCGACCGTGAGACCCCAGATCAGACTTCGAGTTGGAAACTTTCCTAATTTGAGGAGGAGTTCTTTCCTAATTGAAAGAGGACTCTATATGAAGAGTTTTTCTCTATATAAAGGATGTCTCTCAGCCCTTTCTTACTCTTTTAGAACATTAGTAAACCCTAGAGAAAGATAAGAGAAAGAGAAGGAGATTTGGAGAAGAAGGCTAAGAGGAAGGTTTTGCAGAGAAGAGTTCTATCTCTCTACAGTAAACTTAAGGTATGGACTTGACCTATAGGATAGTCAGATAGAATAGGTTCATTTCCATCAAGTTGATGTGTTGAATCTAATGTAACGATTTCGGTTATGGAATTTCTATGGAAAATCATAGAGAATAGGTTAGGGATAATTGATAAGGATAAACTGTGATCAAAGGCTATAGAATGATCTTAGGGTGAATCCCATTGATGATCCATGAGGAGAAACTCAGATGAAAAGTAAAATTAACTTAACTATGTATGGTCGCAGCTATGGTCAACCATAAGATGAGAAAAGTATCGACCAGAGGCATTCGGGAAAAATTTACGAAACATATGGTCGCAGGTACGGTCCCATGTAATGCGACCATAGGGTATCCAATGTATGTCCTATGGTGGCATATATTGCGGCCATAGCATCGACCATAGGATCGACCATAGGATAACAACAAGTATATTTTGGGACCAAACAAGGTTTTTGACAATTATAACTTGATAAACTTGAATCCTAACTTAAATATATTAATTGTTTAGGTTCCTAATAGATTCAATGTGACTTCCAAAGCTTGGGAGAGGAACAAACATCAATCAAAGGTGAGGGAACAAGACCTAAACTAATTGAATAATAATAAACTAATTTATTTTATTTGTCCAATGAAATAAATGTTTCTATGATTGTATGCTTGTAATGTGCATCTCACATGTCATCCAATATTACTTCTATTACTATTCATGCATATTTAATTCTGTTTATTTATAATATGATGACGATGATGATGCTAGGAGTAGGCATGTAATTGTATGTGTGTGGTTGGTGTGTTGGATGTGAGTGGAGCATCAGGGGAAGGATGTGGCATTGTGGTCTTTGACCCTGGTCACCAGACTTTAGCTCTATCTCTATTCCATGGTGGGGGCATGTGGGACGGCAATAGTGTTTGATCCATTGGGTGGATTCACACACTCGTGTATAGAGGTACGGGGGCCACCAAACCTTTTTATAGCACATTGTAAACTTATAAACCAGACCAAAGATATGAATTAAATGCATGTATATGTTTGTTGCATTGTTTTGTTTACTCACTGAGCTCAAGTTGGAGAGCTGACCCTCACGTGCGTAGTTCTTTTTAGTTTCTGATTTTGTAGGTGTTACCGTTAAAGATTATATGAATACGCCAACGTATGGACAAATGGCGGCTATGGATGTGCAAGTTGTGAGGATGATTATGACTCGTCAAGCGAGTATTTCTACCGTGGTTATGCTTAGTATTTAACTTTCGTATTTTGATACTTTAAATATATATTAATTATGTTTTGGTTTAACATGATTGGCATAGCCTACACGAGATTCTGATTTGAACTGTTGGTTTTCATGACTGTTCATCACACCATTGGTTAGTCCAAAATTGGGGTATAATAATGAACACCTGATAGTGATGGTGGCAATGCAAGCTGGCATTCTATGTTGTCGCGTCTAGCTAGTATCTCGTATGGTCTCATATACCTAGTAGCTTCCTCTTCTTACCAAATCGCTTCAGACCTCTCATAGGTGATATTTTCAAGAACACCTTATCACCCATTGTAAACTCAAGGTCTCAACGTCTATTATCGAATAGTGCTTCTGACGAAATTGAGCTATCTTAATCCTTCCTTTAATCTGGTCAACCACTTGACTGGTCTCTTCAACGAATTCTAGCCCTATGATCTTTCTTTCTCCAATCTCATTCCATAACAGAGGTGTTCGACATTTCTTACCTTACAATGCCTCATATGGGGCCATTTGGATCGTAGCCTGGTAACTATTGTTGTAGGTGAACTCGATGAGTGGTAGCCTCTCATCCCAAGCTGCCTTGAAGTCTATGGCACAAGCTCGGAGCATGTCTTCCAAGATCTGAATGGTCATTTTTGACTGTCCATCCATCTAAAGATGAAAAGTTGTATTAAATTTCAGCTTTGTCCCCATAGCTTTCTGTAGTCCCTCCCAAAACTTGGAAGTGAAACTGGGATCTTTGTAAGACACTATACTTTCAGGCATGCCATGACGTCTAACTATATTGTCTATATACAATTTTACCAACCTGTCCATGGTATATTGGGGTTTGATCGTAATGAAGTAAGCCATCTTGGTAACATGATCTACAATTACCCAGACTACGTCCACTGATTTGGGGGTCATTGACAGTCCAGTGACGAAGTCCATAGTAATATAATCCCACTTCCATGCTAGCTCAGGTAGTGGCTGTAGTAATCCTGTGGGCCTCTATTTTTTAACCTTTATCTGCTAACAATTCAAACATTGGAATACTACTTGGACCGCATCCGCTTTCATTCCCCTCCACCAGTACAACCTCTTTAGGTCATGGTACATCTTAGTGCTTCTAGGATGTACTGAATATGGAGAGTACAATGAGCTTCCAATATTTTTCTGATCCTGATGTCTGAGTTTTCACTTTTAGGTATACATAATCTCCCGCGATACCTGAGGACCTTTTCTGCATCCAAGGTGAAATCAAGATTGGGTCTGTAAGACCCACACTCCACTAATCGGTCCACTAATCAGTCTAACCGTGTCATGCTAAGTTTTCCCATCATTGCTGGATCGAGTGGACCAATCATGTGAAGACAGACCAAAAGATTAAGTAAGCGAATAGAGTCAAAAACACTTAAAACTAAGTGTATGGTTGACTACCTGGGTAGGTATGGTCGACCATATGATGAAAAATAAAGACCATTGATAATTAAAAGTATGATCAATGTTTTTAGGAGTATGGTTGATGGATTTTACGTTGTACGTCCGACCGTACGACCCCAAATCAGACTCTGAGTTTGGACACTTTTCAAATAAAAGGGGGATCTCTTTCCTATTGTTGGAAAACTCTATATGGAGAGTTTCTCTTTATATAAAGGACATTCCTTAACCCTTTTTTACTCTTTTGGAACATTATCAAACCCTAGAAGAAGAGAAGGGAGAGAAGGAGAAGGAGAGAAGACTAAGAAGAAGGTTTTACAGAGAAGGTTTTGGTTTTTTACGTAGGCCAAGGTATAAAACTTACCTCTGAAGATGTAAATCCTCTCGATCAAGGTTTCTATTATGGATTACATGTCAAACCATTATGCTCCATATGATCCTTTGAGTAAATCCCAAGGATAACTATGAGGGATGGATTTAGGGATAATAGTTACTAAGAAACTGTAAATAATGGCCATAGGATAACCTTAGGATGAACCCAAGTGAAGAGCCAAGAAATTAACTTAGGAGGAACTCGGATTAAAAGTAAATTTTGAATAGAAATCGTATGGTCATAGCTACAATTGACCATAGGATGACCAGAGAGTCGACCACAGCCATTCGGAAAGAATTCAGGAAACGTATGGTCGTAGGTGTGGTCGCATATAGTGCCACCGTAGGGGTCGACTGTACGTGGTATGATCGATACAGCATGAGACCATAGGACCAATCAGTCACCTATCAGTGATTTGTTTTGATTTTTGACTACTGTAACATATCACTCATGAATCCTTACAAAAATTCATATAATTTCTAGGTTACTAAATTGGTTCAAAGGGAATTTCAAGGCTTGGGAGGAGATCAAATATTGTTAAAAGGTGAGGGAACAAGACTTAACTAATTGGATAATAACAAACTATCTTATTTTATTGAGTGCAATGCAATGAATGATTCTATGCTTGTATGCTTGTAATGTGCATCTCACATGTCATCTAATATTACTGTTATATTTTACTCATGCATATTTATTTCTGTCTATTATTAACATGATGATGATGATGCTAGGAATAGGCATGTGATTGTGTGTGTGTGGTTAGTGTGTTGGATGCGAGTGGAGCATCAGGGAGAGGACGTGATATTATTTTTTAGCTTGGTCACCAGACTCTAGCTCTATCTCTACTCAAGTCTTGCCCACTGACATCATCGTATTGCCATTACCTTAGCAGAACTATTACATCGTAAGGCATCAGGGGAGGTGGTCTCGGACCATGTAGTCTTTGACTCTGTCGGGAGGCCTTAGCTCTATCTCTATGGACATATTGAGGGATGCTGGGGTGAGGCCTTGGATACATTGGATGGCATTAGGATTGGTTAGTTGCGAGCCCAGTTTGTAAGCCCTTACCAATAGGGGCTTACGTATTGGTATGGGTAGGGCATCAGGGGAAGTGTTGGCAGTGTGTGATTCAGACACTTTAGCTCTATCTCTATTTCACGGTGAGTGCATATGGGATGACAATGGTATTTGATTCATTGGGCGGATTCACACACTCGTGTATATAGGTGCGGTGGCCCCCAATCTTTTCTATAGCACATTACAAACTTAAGAACCAGACCAAAGATATTAAATTGAATGCATGCATATATTTTCACATTGTTTTGTTTGCTCACTGAGCTGTGATGTGTGCTCACCCTTTCAACGTCGAATATTTTTAGTTGATGATGCAGGTCTTATTGTAGAAGATTTCATAAATGTACCATCGTATAGACACATGGCGGCTATGACGTAGAAGCTGTAGAAGATGCGCATGATCCTTTATGCAAGCGCAACCAATGTGTTTTCGAGTAGTTTAGTTATGTTTGTGTACTGGAATTTGTAATGGATTATTTACTTTATTTCTTGAGTTATTTGGAGATAACTAGATTAAATATTTATTTTATCACTATTAGACCTTAGTTCATTAATTATAAAAACTTCTGCTTACTTGTTTATTATCTTTGATTATTATCGTAGAATGTGTGTTGAGTTTGGTATGGTGGGTACGACCTATACGAGACGTTGGTTGAACCATTGATTTATTAACGATTCATTACACCACTAGTTAGTCCAGAATTGGGGTGTGACAGGGTCTACCCTTTTTCAAATCCTCTTGTACTGTCTTGAGGTGTGGGTCTTGTAAAATTATTTCCTTCACCTCGTACGTTAAATCTGGTAAGATTTTCAAGGCTGTGAACATGAACGAGAATTTGTGAATCAAGCCTTGCTTTACTAGGTCATCTGGAGACTCCAGTATATGCTGTTCTTCACTCCAAGCTGAAGCTAATGTTGCGGAACACAATGCAGCATGTTCTAGGCCCTACTTTAGGTTTTTATATCCATTTGTGCTTAGAGCATTGGCTACTATATTTGCCTTGCTAGGATGATACTAGATGTCACAGTCATAGTGTTTTAACAACTCTAACCACCTCATCTATCTCATATTCAAGTCCTTCTGGATAAAGAGGTAGGTGAGACTTTTGTTGTTCGATTTGATCTGAAACCTCTCATCGTATAGGTAATACCTCCAAGTCTTGATCAGACGGATTATCACAGCTAACTCTAAGTCATGTGTAGGGTAATTTTTTTCATGTTCTTTCAATTGCCTCGAGACGTAGGCTATCACCTATTCTCCTTGCATTAGCACACATCCTGCCCCAATCCAGAGGCATCTGTATATAAAGTGAATGGTAGTCCTATTGCTAGGATGGTCAAAATGGATGCAGAGAATAATTTTGACTTAAAGTTTGGAAGCATTCTTCACACTTATCCGTCCATAAGAATTTCTCCTCTTTCATGGTTAGCTTGGTAAGTGGAATGACGATCCAAGAGTAGTCTTCCACGAATCTCCTTTAATAACCAACCAATTCTAAGAAACTACGAATCTCAACAACTGTCTTCGGTGCTTTCCATCCTACGATTGTAGCTATCTTGCTAAGATCTACTTTGATTCCTTCTACTGACACCAAATGACCCAAGAAAGCCACCTCGTTCAGTCAAAATTCACATTTCTTGAATTTTACATAAAGTTTCTCCCTTATTAGTCGCTGTAAGGCAGCTCTCAAGTGTGTCGGATGAGTTTCCTTATCCTTAGAATAGACCAATATGTCATCTATAAAGACTGTGACTGAAGTGTTCAAAATATCATGAAACACTAGGTTCATCAGTTCTATGAATGATATAGGGGCATTGGTCAATCCAAATGACATCACAAGGAACTTATAATGTCCATACCTTGTCCTGAAAGCAGTCTTTGGAATATCTCCATCCTTGATCTTCAGTTGATGATACCCTGACCTAAGATCAATCTTTGAAAAGACTTTTACACTTTGCAATTGATGTAATAGGTCATCAATTCTTGGCAGCGGGTATCTGTTCTTAATGGTGAGCTTGTTTAATTTATAGTAGTCTATACATAATCGTACACTGCCATCTTCTTCTTCACAAATAATACAGGTGTTCCCCATGGCGATATGCTCGGTCGTATGAACCCTTTGTCCAACAGTTCTTGTAGCTAAGTCTTCTTCTCCTTCAACTCCATAGGGGCCATTCTGTAAGGTACCTTAGACACTAGAACTACCCTTGGCAGGAGGTCTATCACGAACTCAGTTACCCTATCTGGTGGTAATTTGGGTAGGTCTTCTAGAAATACATAGAGGAACTCCCATACTACCTCGATATCTTCCATCTTCAACAGTTCTACAGTGACCTCAATCATAGACACAAGGTAACCGACTCCTCCCTTTTCTAGACAGCTCTTAGCCTAAAGGGTGGAGAGGATGAGCTTCTGCTTCCTAGGCAGCTTGCTCCTGTGAAACTAAACTCCTTGTCATTGTTGTCCTTGAACGCTAAATTCTTCTTAGCACATAATAAATTTTCTGAATGTTGGGATAACTAATCCATTGCCAAGATGACATCAAAGTCTGCCATCTCGACTTAAACTAGGGTTGCCTCTAGATCCCACCCATCAATATGAACTGGATAGTCCCAGAGGGGAGGATCAAACTAATAGGCTTGGGTCCAAAGGTTTAATGGGTAAATCCAATCTTCTCTCAGTTGATATAAACACGAATGAGTGGGTAGCTCCAGAGTCAAAGAGAACTGTAGCGGGTACACCGGCTACACTTACAGTACCTGTAATTTACTTAACCCTTAGCCTTTATGCTCACACAAGTAATGCTTTAAACAAAAGGAGAGTTTTGGTTGTACATGTAACCACATCGGGTAATATAGCTGCTTCCTCTAAAGTGATAGCATACACATTCCCATGCTGAATTGCTTCTTGGGTTATGGGCAAGTCTTCGCATAGTGTCCCATTTGATCACAGTTGTAGCATCTAATACCACCAGTTTGACCAACTCCTTGAGGCACCACTATTGGAGTGGTCTTAGTTGGTGCAGTAGCAGTTTGTAACATAAATGGATGGAAGGGCCAAGTGCTCCCTCTACTCGATGTCTTTGTGGCAGGCTTCTTCAATCCTCTGTTCTGCGTAAAGAAACTATCCTTCTGGATCGACTCTATAACTCGTGTGATTTGGACTGCTTCATTGTAAACACTCTTCTCCAGTCCCAATACATGCTCTTGAATGCTACTTCAAAGTCCCATGGTGAATTGCCTCTTCTTGGTAGCCTCTTCTTGCATACTTATCAGAGCGAAGAAGAATAGCTCCTTGTACCTTTGCTGATAGGCATCCATTGATATTTTAGACTGCTGCAGATTGAGAAATTCCTTCTCTATTTGATTACAAAAACTTCTTGGGAAGTACTTCTTGGAAAATGCCTCCTTAAATATTGCCCATGTAATTTGAGTGTGCCTAGTCTATAGGTAAGTCTGGGTGGAATTCTACCAAGTATTGCTGGGCATCCTCCCTCAACATGTAAGTGGCATACAACACTTTCTCATCCTCTGTGCATGTCATCATACAGAATATTTTCTCCATCTCCTCTATCCATTGTGCTAACCACAATGGTTTTCCTCCTTTCCCTGTGAAAACTAGTGGTTTCATCTTCATAAATCGGTCCGCCGCCCTCGAGAGATTAGTCTATCTAGGTACAGCCATTCCATACCATTGTGGCTGATACAAGTATCCCCCTTGGTATCCACCCTGATACAACCCAGGTGTAGACTTCGTCGAGATCTGCTGAGGTGATCTCGATTGTTGCTGTTTACCCATCGGAACCGTGTTACTACCCACTGGCATTATATTACCATTTCTTTATGGCTTGGGCATAACATTTGTAGGTGCGGTTACTGGCGGTTTGAACAAGTTCAGCATCTTAGTGAAAAATTCCTTTTGCTGTGCTCCCATTTGATAAATCAGGTTGGTCATAATCGTAGTCGAATCTCTGTGTGGAGGATTCGATAGAGGATTCTATGTCACACCCCAATTTCGGCTGAACCAGAAGTGTGAGTGAACCGTTACTGAACCAACGGTTCACACCAAGATCTCAATAAGACCGTGTCCACTCATATAAACCATTGCACATAACCATAATCAGAATATAATAAAATACAGCGAAAGTCTTAAAATGAACTGAGTGATCTATTGATAAATTTAATAAAATATTTCGTTATTCGAATATCAAAACATAATTAAATATCCTTACATTAATTATATCTCCAACCAAAAATAATTTAAATAAATTAAAACCAATCCTAGAGGTACACACAGAAAGGGCACTCGCATGAAGCATCATGCTAGTCCTCTCCTGCTTGCACGTCCAACGCAGCAACACCTCAGTACGCAGGAACATTCAGGTAATCATCCACCGTATAATCTGCATCAACATCTAAAAATAGTGTATACACAAGGGCGAGCTCACAACTTAGCTCAGTAAGACAATCAGACAATGCAACAAACATATGCTTGCGTAACATTCACATCATGGTCTGATTTTAAGTTTGCAATATGCTATAGAAAGGATTGGCGGCCACAGCACCTCTATACACGAGTGTGTGAAGCCGTCCAATAGATCAAACACCACTGTTATCCCACATGCACCCACCATGGAATAGGAATAGAGTTAAAGCATCCGGATCAAACACCGCCAACACTTCCCTTGATACCCTATCCATACCAACACGTAAGCCCCTATTGGCAAAGACTTACAAATTGAGCTCGCAACTAACCAATCCTATATGTCATCACAGTAGGCCCTATCCCAGCGCAGCACCCTATGGCATAGAGATTGAGCTAGAGTCTAGTGGCCAGGCCGGAGACCACAGTGCCACTTCCTCCCCCTGATACCCTACCCGCACCAAGCATGTTAAGACAGAACGATACGAAAAGGTGTTAGTGTGAAGAATGATCCCAGACCCCCGGACCTTCCCATTCCACACACCAACACAAAAACAATCACATGCCTAACAGTCACATCCTAGCATAGTGAGTATGCATGAACAATAATAATAACTGGAAGTAAAACATGACATGCGAGTATGCACAAACATCAGTCCACAGAATCATAGTTATTAAAAATATTTTACTGTTATTAAATTATTAGGGTTTCGGTCCGATTCTCTTACCCGACGCTTGTTTGATAGCTTGCTCCATGTCACGGAATCCAAACTTGCTATCACAAGGTCCTACACGATGTTAGGGTTGAGTTAGAATAGTTTTCTTAGGGTTTACGTTGGTTGAAAAACCAACTGGGTTAAAAACACTCCCACAAAGCATACCGGTCATAGTACCGATCAAGGCACTGTGGGAAAAGGTGCGATCGGTCCCCACAGACCAGTCTCCGGGAGGTACCGATCGTAGCATCGGTCGCATATGGTGCGATCGGTATGGTTGACCAGTATGTCTCCTGAGGACCATACATCCGGTTCTCGCCTTCCGTCGGTCACCCCCTATTGATCCTAGGGTTTCTCCTACACATTCTAGGTCTGAGCACTAAGTTAAAGTTGTTTCCAACTCCATTCAAGTCCTAGTTTCGACGATCTTCAACCTATAACTTGAATCTAGGGTTTACCGACTAGATTAGGGTTTGACGGTAAAATAGGGTTTAGATCAATACCTCGCTTTGCATGGTATTGATCCAAACATGACTAACCATCCTAGAACGATTAAAGTAAAGGAAGGTTTAAGCACTTACCGTCGGTCCGTGGTAATGTGTTCTTCGTCCAACGACAATGGTGGCTCTTCCCTATCTTTCTTAGCTTCTTCTCCTTCTTAAACCTCTTCCTCTTCTCTAGGGTTTATGAGGATCAATGAGAGAGGTTTTAGGAGGTTCAAGGGTCCTTATATAGGCTAGGGTTAGGTTTAGGAAGCCTCCTAACATTAGGAAAGTCCTTCGGTTTGAAATTTGGAAAGTAGGACCCGCAGAGATCCTTTTCTGGATCTAAGCTGTGTAGGCCATACTGGTCGACCAGTGACCGGTACCATAGACCGGTACCATCGACCGGTATAAAGTTTATCATACTTAAATTGGTCCGTTTCCATACCTGGTTGTCATCTGCTTGTCCCGTCTGACTCGGTGATGATTGAAAGACCAGTTACGACATGAACTAAAGGTTTAGATCGGATTCATGGAGTGCGGGTCTTACAACTCCCCCACCCTTAAAAGAAAATTCGTCCCCGAAATTTGCATGTAGGTTTCACAACTCCCCCACCCTTAAAATAAATTTCAGCCTCGAAATTTGAACATACCTTGGTCGTAAAAAAGGTTAGGGTATTCCTTTCGCATCGCGTTCTCTTCTTCCCAAGTAATTTCTTTTACATCTTGGCTTTTGCAATGCACTTTTACATAATGGATATCCTTGCTTCGGAGATGTTGTACCTTTCGACTTGTGAGCATCACAAGTACTACTACAAATGTCAAGTCCTTTGTCAAGTCTAGTGGGTCTGCTGTCGAGATGTGCAATGGATCCCTGACGTACTTCTTCAATAAGGAAACATGGAACACATCATGAACGCTTGACATGGATGGTGGTAGAGCCAGTTGATATGCTACATTGTCACGTTTGGTCAAAATCTAGTATGATCCCATGTACCTGGGGCATAGCTTTCTCTTCTTACCAAACCATTTCAGACCTCGCACAGGTGATATCTTTAAGAACACCTTATCACCCACTGCAAACTCCAGATCTCGACGTTGGTTATCTGTATAGTGATTTTGTCAAACTTAAGCTGTCTTCACTCTTTCCTTGATTTGATCAATCACTCGACAAGTTTCTTCGACAAACTCCGGTCCTATAATCCTTCTTTCTCCCATCTCATTCCATAACAGAGGTGTACGACATTTCTTCCCATAGAGTGCCTCATATGGAGCCATTTGGATCGTAGCCTGATAACTATTATTGTAAGCAAACTCAATAAGCAATAGCTTTTGGTCCCAAGCTCCTTTGAAATCTAGGGCACATGCTCGGAGCATATCTTCTAAGATTTGAATAGTTCTTCTTGACTGCCTGTCAGTCTGAGGATGAAAAATTGTGCTAAACTTCAACTTGGTTCCCATAGCTTTCTGTAATCCTTCCCAGAACTTTGATGTAAAACAGGGATCTCTGTCAGATACTATACTTTCTGGGACGCCATGAAGTCTGACTATATTATCCACATATATCTTGGCTAGCTTCTCTATGGTATACTGAGGTCTGACAGCGATGAATCGAGTTGTCTTAGTAAGTTGGTCAACTATAACCCATACTGCATCCACTGACCTTGGTGTCAAGGGTAGGCCAGTGACGAAATCCATTGTGATACAATCCCACTTCCATGCTGGCTTCGGTAGTAGTTGTAGCAAACCTGCAGGTCTCTGCCTTTTAGCTTTAACTTGCTGGCAATTCAGACATTGGAATATGAATCGAGCTACATCCGCTTTCATACCCCTCCACCAATATAATCTTCTTAAATCATGGTACATCTTGGTGCTTCTTGGATGTACCGAATATGGGGTGTAATGAGCTTCTATCATAACTCTATCTCTAATATTTGAGTTCTCACTCTCAGGTATACATAATCGTCTACGATATCTGAGTACCTTGTCTGAATTTAAGGTAAAGTCAGGGTTGCTTTTATCCTTTTCTAGATCTTCTTGCACAATCTTGAGGTGTGGATCCTGTAGAATTGCTACTTTGACCTCATCTATTAGATCCGATGAGATCTTCAAGGCTGCGAACATCAATGTGAACTTATGAATTAAGCCCTGTTTCACTGGATCTCCTGCAGTCTCTAATATATAGTCTTTATCCTTCTCTATTGAGCTCGAGGCTACAGCATACAGTGCAGCGTTTGTACTAGGTCTTGCCTCAGGTTTCAATGCCCACTTTCTGCTTAAGGCATCAGCCACAACGTTTGACTTACCCGGATGGTACTTGGATGTAACAATCATAATCTTTTAATATCTCCAGCCATCTCCTCTGTCTCATATTCAGGTCCTTCGAGTGAAAAGGTAAGTTAAGCTCTTGTGATCCAACTTAATCTGAAACTTTTCACTGTAAAGGTAGTGTCTCCAAGTCTTGATTGCGTGAATAACTGCTGCTAACTCCAGATCATGCATAGGATAGTTCTTCTCATGCTCTTTCAACTGTCTTGATGCGTAGGCAATCACCTGTTCTTCTTGCATCAATACACATCCAAGACCTAACCCTGAGGCATCCGTATAAAGGGTAAACGGCAAGCCCGGTCTTGGGATGGTCAAGATAGGTGCAGAGACTAGTCTTGACTTCAAAGTCCGAAAGCACTTCTTACACTTATCTGCCCATATGAACTTTTCTTCTTTCTTGGTTAGTCCGGTAAGTGGAACAACGATTCTTGAGTTGTCTTCCATGAAACTTCTAGAGTAACTAGCTAATCCAAGGAAACTACGAATCTCTACAATTGATTTCGGTGCATCCCACCCTACTATAGCTGCGATCTTGCTTGGATCTACCTTGATACCATCTGCAAATACTACGTGACCCAAGAAGGCCACTTCCTTCAGCCAAAATTCATATTTCTTGAACTTGGCATAAAGCTTCTCCCTTCTCAGTCGTTGTAGGACTGCTCTCAAATGTGTTGCATGAGTCTCCTTGTCCTTTGAGTAGACTAATATGTCGTCAATGAATACGATGACCGAAATGTCCAACATGTCATGAAACACTCGGTTCATTAGTTCCATGAACGGCTGAAGCGTTAGTCAACCCGAATGACATTACAAGGAACTCATAATGCCCATACATTGTTACAGCGCAGTCTTCGGAATATCCGTTGCCTTGAACTACAGTTGGTGATACCTTGATCTAAGATCAATCTTTGAGAAAACCTTTGCACCCTGCAATTGATCGAACAAATCATCGTTCCTAGGCAAAGGGTATCGATTCTTGATAGTTAACTTGTTCAACTCTCGATAGTCGATACATAGCCGTACACTACCGTCCTTCTTCTTGACGAACAATATAGGTGCTCCCCATGGCGATATGCTTGGTCGTATGAAACTCTTATCTAGTAGTTCTTGTAATTGGGTCTTCAACTCCTTTAATTCTGTAGGGGCCATCCTGTACGGTGACTTAGATACTGGCGTCGACCCTGGCATAAGGTCTATCACAAACTCTGTAGCCCTGTCTAGAGGTAGACCTGGTACATCTTCTTGAAATACATCTGGAAACTTGCTTTGATACCAAGTTGTTACACCCCAATTTTGGCTGAACCAGAAGTGTGAGTGAACCGTCATTGAACCAATGGTTTACACCAGGATCTCAATAAGACCGTGTCCACTCATATAAACCATTGCACATAACCATAATAAGAATATAATAAAATACAGCAGAAGTCTTAAATAAAATGAACTGAGTGATCTATTGATAAATTTAATAAAATATTCCGTTATTCGAATACCAAAACATAATTAAATATCCTTACATTAATTATATCTCCAACCAAAAATAATTTAAATAAATTAAAACCAATCCTAGAGGTACACACAGAAAGGGCACTCGCATGAAGCATCATGCTAGTCCTCTCCTGCTTGCACGTCCAACGCAGCAACACCTCAGTACGCAGGAACATTCAGGTAATCATCCACCGTATAATCTGCATCAACATCTAAAAATAGTGTATACACAAGGGCGAGCTCACAACTTAGCTCAGTAAGACAATCAGACAATGCAACAAACATATGCTTGCGTAACATTCACATCATGGTCTGATTTTAAGTTTGCAATATGCTATAGAAAGGATTGGCGGCCCCCGGCACCTCTATACACGAGTGTGTGAAGCCGTCCAATAGATCAAACACCACTGTTATCCCACATGCACCCACCATGGAATAGGAATAGAGTTAAAGCATCCGGATCAAACACCGCCAACACTTCCCTTGATACCCTATCCATACCAACACGTAAGCCCCTATTGGCAAAGACTTACAAATTGAGCTCGCAACTAACCAATCCTATATGTCATCACAGTAGGCCCTATCCCAGCGCAGCACCCTATGGCATAGAGATTGAGCTAGAGTCTAGTGGCCAGGCCGGAGACCACAGTGCCACTTCCTCCCCCTGATACCCTACCCGCACCAAGCATGCTAAGACAGAACGATACGAAAAGGTGTTAGTGTGAAGAATGATCCCAGACCCCCGGACCTTCCCATTCCACACACCAACACAAAAACAATCACATGCCTAACAGTCACATCCTAGCATAGTGAGTATGCATGAACAATAATAATAACTGGAAGTAAAACATGACATGCGAGTATGCACAAACATCAGTCCACAGAATCATAGTTATTAAAAATATTTTACTGTTATTAAATTATTAGGGTTTCGGTCCGATTCTCTTACCTGACGCTTGTTTGATAGCTTGCTCCATGTCACAGAATCCAAACTTGCTATCACAAGGTCCTACACGATGTTAGGGTTGAGTTAGAATAGTTTTCTTAGGGTTTACGTTGGTTGAAAAACCAACTGGGTTAAAAACACTCCCACAAAGCATACCGGTCATAGTACCGATCAAGGCACTGTGGGAAAAGGTGCGATCGGTCCCCACAGACCAGTCTCCGGGAGGTACCGATCGTAGCATCGGTCGCATATGGTGCGATCGGTATGGTTGACCAGTATGTCTCCTGAGGACCATACATCCGGTTCTCGCCTTCCGTCGGTCACCCCCTATTGATCCTAGGGTTTCTCCTACACATTCTAGGTCTGAGCACTAAGTTAAAGTTGTTTCCAACTCCATTCAAGTCCTAGTTTCGACGATCTTCAACCTATAACTTGAATCTAGGGTTTACCGACTAGATTAGGGTTTGACGGTAAAATAGGGTTTAGATCAATACCTCGCTTTGCATGGTATTGATCCAAACATGACTAACCATCCTAGAACGATTAAAGTAAAGGAAGGTTTAAGCACTTACCGTCGGTCCGTGGTAATGTGTTCTTCGTCCAACGACAATGGTGGCTCTTCCCTATCTTTCTTAGCTTCTTCTCCTTCTTAAACCTCTTCCTCTTCTCTAGGGTTTATGAGGATCAATGAGAGAGGTTTTAGGAGGTTCAAGGGTCCTTATATAGGCTAGGGTTAGGTTTAGGAAGCCTCCTAACATTAGGAAAGTCCTTCGGTTTGAAATTTGGAAAGTAGGACCCGCAGAGATCCTTTTCTGGATCTAAGCTGTGTAGGCCATACTGGTCGACCAGTGACCGGTACCATAGACCGGTACCATCGACCGGTATAAAGTTTATCATACTTAAATTGGTCCGTTTCCATACCTGGTTGTCATCTGCTTGTCCCGTCTGACTCGGTGATGATTGAAAGACCTGTTACGACATGAACTAAAGGTTTAGATCGGATTCATGGAGTGTGGGTCTTACAACTCCCCCACCCTTAAAAGAAAATTCGTCCCCGAAATTTGCATGTAGGTTTCACAACTCCCCCACCCTTAAAATAAATTTCAGCCTCGAAATTTGAACATACCTTGGTCGTAAAAAAGGTTAGGGTATTCCTTTCGCATCGCGTTCTCTTCTTCCCAAGTAATTTCTTTTACATCTTGGCTTTTGCAATGCACTTTTACATAATGGATATCCTTGCTTCGGAGATGTTGTACCTTTCGACTTGTGAGCATCACAAGTACTACTACAAATGTCAAGTCCTTTGTCAAGTCTAGTGGGTCTGCTGTCGAGATGTGCAATGGATCCCTGACGTACTTCTTCAATAAGGAAACATGGAACACATCATGAACGCTTGACATGGATGGTGGTAGAGCCAGTTGATATGCTACATTGTCACGTTTGGTCAAAATCTAGTATGATCCCATGTACCTGGGGCATAGCTTTCTCTTCTTACCAAACCATTTCAGACCTCGCACAGGTGATATCTTTAAGAACACCTTATCACCCACTGCAAACTCCAGATCTCGACGTTGGTTATCTGTATAGTGATTTTGTCAAACTTAAGCTGTCTTCACTCTTTCCTTGATTTGATCAATCACTCGACAAGTTTCTTCGACAAACTCCGGTCCTATAATCCTTCTTTCTCCCATCTCATTCCATAACAGAGGTGTACGACATTTCTTCCCATAGAGTGCCTCATATGGAGCCATTTGGATCGTAGCCTGATAACTATTATTGTAAGCAAACTCAATAAGCAATAGCTTTTGGTCCCAAGCTCCTTTGAAATCTAGGGCACATGCTCGGAGCATATCTTCTAAGATTTGAATAGTTCTTCTTGACTGCCTGTCAGTCTGAGGATGAAAAATTGTGCTAAACTTCAACTTGGTTCCCATAGCTTTCTGTAATCCTTCCCAGAACTTTGATGTAAAACAGGGATCTCTGTCAGATACTATACTTTCTGGGACGCCATGAAGTCTGACTATATTATCCACATATATCTTGGCTAGCTTCTCTATGGTATACTGAGGTCTGACAGCGATGAATCGAGTTGTCTTAGTAAGTTGGTCAACTATAACCCATACTGCATCCACTGACCTTGGTGTCAAGGGTAGGCCAGTGACGAAATCCATTGTGATACAATCCCACTTCCATGCTGGCTTCGGTAGTAGTTGTAGCAAACCTGCAGGTCTCTGCCTTTTAGCTTTAACTTGCTGGCAATTCAGACATTGGAATATGAATCGAGCTACATCCGCTTTCATACCCCTCCACCAATATAATCTTCTTAAATCATGGTACATCTTGGTGCTTCTTGGATGTACCGAATATGGGGTGTAATGAGCTTCTATCATAACTCTATCTCTAATATTTGAGTTCTCACTCTCAGGTATACATAATCGTCTACGATATCTGAGTACCTTGTCTGAATTTAAGGTAAAGTCAGGGTTGCTTTTATCCTTTTCTAGATCTTCTTGCACAATCTTGAGGTGTGGATCCTGTAGAATTGCTACTTTGACCTCATCTATTAGATCCGATGAGATCTTCAAGGCTGCGAACATCAATGTGAACTTATGAATTAAGCCCTGTTTCACTGGATCTCCTGCAGTCTCTAATATATAGTCTTTATCCTTCTCTATTGAGCTCGAGGCTACAGCATACAGTGCAGCGTTTGTACTAGGTCTTGCCTCAGGTTTCAATGCCCACTTTCTGCTTAAGGCATCAGCCACAACGTTTGACTTACCCGGATGGTACTGGATGTAACAATCATAATCTTTTAATATCTCCAGCCATCTCCTCTGTCTCATATTCAGGTCCTTCTGAGTGAAAAGGTAAGTTAAGCTCTTGTGATCCAACTTAATCTGAAACTTTTCACTGTAAAGGTAGTGTCTCCAAGTCTTGATTGCGTGAATAACTGCTGCTAACTCCAGATCATGCATAGGATAGTTCTTCTCATGCTCTTTCAACTGTCTTGATGCGTAGGCAATCACCTGTTCTTCTTGCATCAATACACATCCAAGACCTAACCCTGAGGCATCCGTATAAAGGGTAAACGGCAAGCCTGGTGCTGGGATGGTCAAGATAGGTGCAGAGACTAGTCTTGACTTCAAAGTCTGAAAGCACTTCTTACACTTATCTGCCCATATGAACTTTTCTTCTTTCTTGGTTAGTCTGGTAAGTGGAACAGCGATTCTTGAGTTGTCTTCCATGAAACTTCTAGAGTAACTAGCTAATCCAAGGAAACTACGAATCTCTACAATTGATTTCGGTGCATCCCACCCTACTATAGCTGCGATCTTGCTTGGATCTACCTTGATACCATCTGCAAATACTACGTGACCCAAGAAGGCCACTTCCTTCAGCCAAAATTCATATTTCTTGAACTTGGCATAAAGCTTCTCCCTTCTCAGTCGTTGTAGGACTGCTCTCAAATGTGTTGCATGAGTCTCCTTGTCCTTTGAGTAGACTAATATGTCGTCAATGAATACGATGACCGAAATGTCCAACATGTCATGAAACACTCGGTTCATTAGTTCCATGAACGACGCTGAAGCGTTAGTCAACCCGAATGACATTACAAGGAACTCATAATGCCCATACATTGTTCTGAAAGCAGTCTTCGGAATATCCGTTGCCTTGAACTACAGTTGGTGATACCTTGATCTAAGATCAATCTTTGAGAAAACCTTTGCACCCTGCAATTGATCGAACAAATCATCGTTCCTAGGCAAAGGGTATCGATTCTTGATAGTTAACTTGTTCAACTCTCGATAGTCGATACATAGCCGTACACTACCGTCCTTCTTCTTGACGAACAATATAGGTGCTCCCCATGGCGATATGCTTGGTCGTATGAAACTCTTATCTAGTAGTTCTTGTAATTGGGTCTTCAACTCCTTTAATTCTGTAGGGGCCATCCTGTACGGTGACTTAGATACTGGCGTCGACCCTGGCATAAGGTCTATCACAAACTCTGTAGCCCTGTCTAGAGGTAGACCTGGTACATCTTCTTGAAATACATCTGGAAACTTGCTTTGATACCAAGTTGTTACACCCCAATTTTGGCTGAACCAGAAGTGTGAGTGAACCGTCATTGAACCAATGGTTTACACCAGGATCTCAATAAGACCGTGTCCACTCATATAAACCATTGCACATAACCATAATAAGAATATAATAAAATACAGCAGAAGTCTTAAATAAAATGAACTGAGTGATCTATTGATAAATTTAATAAAATATTCCGTTATTCGAATACCAAAACATAATTAAATATCCTTACATCAATTGTATCTCCAACCAAATATAATTTAAATAAATTAAAACCAATCCTAGAGGTACACGCAGAAAGGGCACTCGCATGAAGTGTCAAGCTCGTCATCTCCTGCTTGCATGTCCAAAGCAGCAACACCTCCGTACGCCGGAGCATTCAGGTAATCTTCCACCGTATAACCTACATCAACATCTAAAAATAGTGTATGCACAAGGGTGAGCTCGCAATTTAGCTTAGTAAGACAATCAGACAATGCAACAAACATATGCATGAGTAACATTCACATCATGGTCTGGTTTTAAGTTTGCAATGTGCTATAGAAAGGATTGGCAGCCACCGCACCTCTATACACGACACGAGTGTGTGAAGCCGTCCAATGGATCAAACACCACTGTCGTCCCACATGCACCCACCATGAAATAGGAATAGAGCTAAAGCATTCGGATCAAACACCGCCAATACTTCCCCTGATACCCTACTCATACCAATACGTAAGCCCCTATTGGAGGGCTTACAAACTGAGCTTGCAACTAACCAATCCTATATGTCATCACAGTAGGCCCTATCCCAGTGCAGCTCCCTACGGCATAGAGATTGAGCTAGAGTCTAGTGGCCAGGCTGGAGACCACAGTGCCACTTCTTCCCCCTGATACCCTACCCGCACCAAGCATGCTAAGATAGAACGATACAAAAAGGTGTTAGTGTGAGGAATGACCCCAGACCCCCGGCCCTTCGCATTCCACACACCAATGAAAATAATCACATGCCTTACAGTCACATCCTAGCATAGCGAGTATGCATGAACAATAATAGTAAATGGAAGTAAAAGATGACATGCGAGTATGCATAAACATCAGTCCACAAATCATAGTTATTAACAACATTTTACTGTTATTAAATTATTAGGGTTTAGGTCCGATTCCCTTACCTGATGCTTGTTTTTGATGGCTTGCTCCACGTCATAGAATCCAAACTTGCTATCACAAGGTCCTACACGATGTTATGGTTGAGTTAGAATAGTTTTCTTAGGGTTTACGTTGGTCAGAAAACCAACTGGGTTAAAAATAGTTTTCTTAGGGTTTATGTTGGTCAGAAAACCAACTGGGTTAAAAACACTCCCACATAGCATACTGATCACAGTACCGGTCGCGACACTATGGGGAAAGGTGCAATCGGTATGGTCGACCAGTCCCCACAGACCAGTCTCCGGGTGGTACCGGTCGTAGTACCGGTCGCATATGGTGCGACTGGTATGGTCGACCGGTATGTCTCTAGAAAACCATACATCCGGTTCTCGCCTTCCGTCGGTCACCCCCTATTGATCCGAAGGTTTTTCCTACACATTCTAGGTTTGAGCACTGAGTTAGAGTTGTTTCCAACTCCATTCAAGTCCTAGTTTCGATGATCTTCAACCTGGAACTTGAATCTAGGGTTTACCGACTAGATTAGGGTTTGACGCAAAATAGGGTTTAGATCAATACCTCGCTTTGTATGGTATTGATCCAAACATGACTAACCATCCTAGAACGATTAAAGTAGAGGAAGGTTCAAGCACTTACCGTCAGTTCGTGGTAATGTGTTCTTCGTCCAATGGCAATGGCGGCTCTTCCCTCTCCTTCCTAGCTTCTTCTCCTTCTTCAACCTCTTTCTCCTCTCTAGGTTTGTGAGGATCAATGAGAGAGGTTTTAGGAGGTTTAAGGATCCTTATATAGGCTAGGGTTAGGTTTAGGACGCCTCCTAACATTAGGAAAGTCTTTTTGATTGAAATTTGGAAAGTGGGACCCATAGAGATCATTTTCCAGATCTAAGCTGCGTAGGCCATACCGGTCGACCAGTGACTGGTACCATCGATCGGTATGAAGTTTATCATACTTAAATTGGTCCGTTTCCATACCTGATTGTCATCCTCTCATCCCGTTTGGCCCGGTGATGATTGGAAGACCTGTTACAACATGAACTAAAGGTTTAGATCGGGTTCATGGAGTGCGGGTCTTACATTCTATGTACCTCAGACTGATACTTCTTGGTTATCCCCTACTTGATTTTCATTAGTGGGATCTTGTTCATTCTGGTTCTCGGTCCCTGTATTTTCCTTAGGAGAAGATACCCTTGAGTTATGGGTGTTGCATGGGTTCCTGCAATTGTTTTGGCCTGCCATCTTGGTTACTAGCACTTAACAGGATCTGAAACAACATCACTATACATGAGCAAGCCTTTGAGCAATCAAGATCACTACAATACGACATTAGCCTCATATAATGCATGCAAGGCAAGAACCATCCATGCAAATCAAGAAAAGAAAAAAAAGAACCGACCACGCTACTATGCGGGAGCTAGCGCATATTGGATCAGCGACTGGCAGACCTGACTCAGAGTCTCAGGATCACCCAGGATGAGGTGTATTGGCTCCGCGAGGCCTATAAGCCAGATTATGAGAGTGGCAAGGAGACACCTGCTTCAACACATCCACCAGCCCAGTGATAGCCTTTCATATGCTTATGCTAGCCTTTTTATGTTTCTTTTGCTATCAAGGTAATTGTTTGACTTATGGGCCATACCTTGATAACACGACTAAATTTTATTTGCTTGTTTATGAAATTATCACTTTGGTTATAGTCCATTATGCTCTTGTCAGTTTGGTCTCAATCATCATACATTTGCTTATTGGTGTGTTTGTATTAAGACTTTTAGATTTCCTATCTCAATTCATTGATTCGACTGGATGCGTGTGTGGTTTACTAGAAAAAGCCTAAGAGCTCTGATACCAAGTTGTCACACCCCAATTTTGATCGAATCAGAAGTATAATTGAAACGCTACCAAACCAACTGTTCACACCAGGATCTCAAAAGACCGTATCAACACATAAATTACTCATACAAACTATAGATTAGAATAAATAAATACAACGGAAGGCTTTAATAAATGAATTGAGTTCTAAATGATAAATAATACTTTAATCCAATATTCTCAATGTTACCGAGACATAATTAAAATAATCCCATACAAGTCTTATACACCATACTTGAAAAAGAAACAAATAATCCTAGAGGTACACATTGAAAGTGGCACTTGCATGACTAGTCATGCTCGTTTCCTCTTGCTTGCACATTTAAAGTAGCAACACTTCCATAACCTAAAGCAGTGACGTAGTCCTCCACGGTGTAACCTGCATCAACATTTAAAAGAATATATATTCGAGGGGTGAGCTCATAACTCAGCTTAGTAAGAAACAAGACAATGCAATAGGCACAATGCATAATATAACATTCAATATTTGGTCTAGTAAAACTTGCAATGTGCTATGATAAAGATAGGTTGCAACCACACCTTCATACATGAGAGTGTGAGTACACCCAACAGTCAGGCTCCAACTACACTACCATTGTCGCCCCATAATACTCATCTAGAATAGAGATTGAGCTAGAGTCTGACGATCAGGCTACAATCCATACTACTGCCCGTCCTCCTCCTAATATTTTACCTCATACCAATATGTACACCCCTATTAGCAAGGGTTTGCAAGCTGGGATCTATTAGTAACCAATCCTACATGTCATCACAATGTATCCAAGGCTCTACCCCAACATAGTTTCCTACGATATAGAGATAAAGCTAGAGTCTGATGGTCAGGTTACAATCTATACTATAGCCGTCCTCCCCCTGATACCCTACTCGTACAAAGCATGCTAAGGTAGATGACGATATCAAAATTTATCAGTGTGGAGAATGGTTTAAGACTCCAACCCCTTCCCACTCCATACACCAACCAAAACATACACATACTTAACATCACATCATAGCAATAGTAACATGTATGAACAATTAATAGCAAGAATTAAAAGATGACATAATGGATGCACAATCATTACACAACAACAAGAAAAAGTTAACTGTATTAGTTATTTACCTGACCGATAAAACAACAAATATTATAGAGTACGGCTTCGAACAGCTTCCATATGCTTCTCCCGTACCTTTAATAGCATTAAAAACAATAGATATTAATCCCTTTGTTTATATTTGTCTCTAAAGCTTGCTCATTAAAACATCCTAATAGTTTATTCACCTTTTTAGGGTCTGATATATAGTTTATATGTATCCTACACTTGCTGTCCAAGGTTTATTAATATTTCAAAAAGTGAATAGCATACTAAAATACAAGTTTCATGGTTATTAATCTAAACGACGTAGAAACGTACCTAGAAATATAATCTCAGGGATCGAAACCCATAAATAGGCTTCTAAGAATTCCAGAGAGATGCTGTCCAAAAATGGTCAACAACAGATGCCAAATCATCATGCGACACGTGCCATCAACAGCACTGTATTGGCCACAGAAGTGCGGCACGTGCCATCGACCATACTTTGAAACATGGTCGAAATGCCTTGATTTTTTTACAGTGTGTTTCTTGAATTATTCTAAAAAGGAATAAGAAGTTTGGGCTCAAAATTCCCATTCTACATCAAGATATGGATACCGTTTATTTTTCCAGACAGTCGATATTACTGGATCTAGTTTGTAACCTCTGAGCTGATTCCAACAACTCTTATCAGGGCTTTTCCTTGGCTTTGGTCTATGAATAGCCCTTTCTAATTCATTACGAAGGCTTAGGATACTTATATTTATTTATCCTTTGATTTCAGTTATTTCCTCTTACTTTAATGATCTCGGTTACGTTCTGAATCAACTCTAGCACCCAATGAAATACTTGAGCGTTTACCATCGATAATGAAGGAGGATTGTAACCATGAAATTATGAGTAATGATCCCACATTGGATTAACTTATAATATTTCTGCTCGGAAAAATTCAAAGAGAAATAAGAGAGTAAGGAATCGATACCGATAGAGTTTTCTCTATTGATGGTGTTATCGTTGGCTTGCTTCCAACGAAGACAGAGGTTTCTTCTTCCCTTCTCTCTTCTCCAAACACGTTAGATCTCCCTTTCTCCTCTCTTTTCTTCTCTATTAGTCTAGGAGGTGAAATGAGAGAATGAGAGAAAGACCTACCTACGTTGGAGATGGGTAGGAGATCTCTATGAATCTCAAAATGGTAAGTTGGAGGATTTCCCTCCCTTACTTCTTTAAATCCAATAATAATGAACCTGGACCTTTTGCTAAGGTGGGTTCTCAACTCTCATCCCAACCACGGGTCCCACACTGGGTTGCTCACCAACCCAAATTTGGTTATGAGGTGCGGTGGGAGGTCGTGTGGCACGTGACCGACTGCACCCTCTTGGTGTCCTGTCGGACCTCTTGACCGAACCCTATTTAAATGTTTTAAGTACAAGGGTTGAGTTGGGTTACCTCCATTGGGCTCCGTTGGTCTAGTTCATGTTGGTTTGAAATGTCTGTCATGGGAAGACCTGTACTCATGGTTCGTCATCCGGCCATCTCTTCTAGCCCGGTTGTGAATGGAAGACCTATCACGACATGAAAACCTAAGTTAGACTAAGTTAGATCAGGTTAGCGGAGTGAGGGTCTTACAAGAGGTGTCTTCTTGGCCAGAGAAAATTGGAGCCCCTTGTTGATTATTCAGGCCATTAATGTGACGAAGGCCACTGCCAAGTCGAGATCCTTTATTTACAGTGCTTTAGTATTGAAGTTGCTTATAAAGGCTCGGAGGGACTCGTCCTATTTTTGCTTGACAGCCCTTAGATGCCCGATTGTTTTCTTCTGAGCTCTACTTCCCTAGAAGTGGGTAATAAAGCTTTGAGCCAAATCATAGAAACACTCAATGGACTTGACAAGCAGTCTTGTAAACCAAGTCCGTGCCGCTTTCAGGAGGGTGTTCAGAAATGCTCGACATACAATGGCATCCTAATACCCGTAAAGGAGCATCATCGACATAAAACTACCAAGGTGATGTTCGGGGTCATTTTTACCATTGTAAGTGTCTAGAGTCAGGAGTGTGAACCGATGCGGCAGGGGTGCCTGGATGTTCATGTTCGATAGTGGGGACTCGGCATTGTATTCAAGCCAGGAAGGAAGAGTATGTTTTTCTTTTATGTACTTGAGCCGGTCAGCAAGGTGTTTTAGCTAACTTTTAAATTTTGTACTCTGGCAACGCTCGAGATCTGTAGTCTGATCGGGTCATGTAAGGGGCACACTGCTGCTTTGGAGTACATTTGGTCCAAGCCTATCGTGAATAGACACTCTCCAAGAAGGCCTCGAGGAGGATCCTGCCATGCTGTGGCTCTTGCTTCTGGTATGTGCTGTGTGCTGCCTGACGTGAGCCGTCGGCATGGGGCGTAGGGGGCGCCATGTGCTCTCAGATCCTTTGGGCCAAGTTATTAGTTCGGCCTACTGGTGTTAGAGCAGTCTGCCGAGTAGGTTGAGCCTGGAGGAGTTGAGTGAGGGCCTTGAGCTTTTGAGCCATCAAGTCGAACTACTCCATCGTGACATATTAGGTTGCAATTTGTTCATCTGGTTGCTTCATTGCTTCGAGACTCGCTGTGGTGTTTTGGGGCTTCCTCCGTCGGGTGGACCTCTATTAGAGGAGGTAGAGGAGCATTCTCATTGGTTTCATCCCTAGTTCTTTGGTGGTCCATGAGTATTTTTGGAATAACATTGAAATACCTTTTTATGAAGAAGATACTAGCCCCAGGTGGGTGCCAAACTATTAGTGTTGGATACCGCGTAGTCTGCCTTAGAGCAGTTGGACCTATAAGGATAAGAACAAGTTAACAAAAGGAGGTCAAGTTTGGAACCCGAGGGAATGTTTCGATGCCAAAGTCAGTATTTAAACTCAATTAGTAAAGGAGCTCGGTTAGGATAGACCGAGTTCTCAGAGAATGGTAAGAGCTGAGTAAGTTTTGCTCTAAAGATGTAAAAAGTGAAGTGGTTTATACCTATAATGGGGTTGCCCCTTTATAGTTGGAGAGGTGAATACTTTTATGGATGTGGCAGATTCGTCTGAATATATTGATATTTACAAGTGGGATATTGGGTGTCCCTATAAGGAAAGATATGCTGAGTTATACAAGGAAATATTGATCTCTAGTTTGGTAGGTGGACATATGCCATATAAGGTAAGTCGGACACCTTCCATCTGAGGGACATCATCCTTAGGGCAGGACCACCAAATGGGAAAACGTTGGCCGACAGCTGGATACCCTTGTGTATGCGGTTCACCTACCCCAACACGTGTACACTCAGGATTCTCGAAGGGATGCAAAATCCAGGATGCTGACACATGGCAGTCAAAGTCAGCGGTTAGTTTATGTACCCATCAATGGGATCCCAAATGTATCAAAAAAAGGGAAAGAAAAGGAAGAGAAATAGACCGAGAGGGTGTAAAAGAGAGAGAGAGAGAGAGTGAGAGAGAGAGAGAGTGAGAGAGAGAGAGAGGGTTCGTAGAAAAAGAAAGAAAGAAAGAGAGAATTTGAAAGGGAATAGGAGAGGAGAAAAAAAAAAAAGGAAGATCGAGAGTAGGAGAGAGTGTTAAATAGTAGAAAAAATGAAATGATGAAAAATAAAGGGGAATTAAAATAGGGTATTGTATTTTGGGGAAACCAAGAAGGATTAGATTTAAGTTAGACCCTTTATATGGAATGGAACTCTAAGAGATTATTGTATGCTTGTATAGGTACCATTGCCCTTGAGTGAGTTTGACAGTTATTAGAAGTTCTAGTTTGTTGACACTTGAGATGAGTGGAACTTGGCATGATTTACTGTCGCATTTTTAGTTTTCACTCATATTTATATAGACAATTATTGTGGATCTTATGTAAATGTAATTGCATTTCATGAATGTTTAATAAGTATAATGGTTGGTTACATGCATATTGATGAGTTCGTTGTATGGAGGTACTGTATTTTTATATGAGATTGATAAATGAATGGACAAATAGAATGGAATGGAAATGAACGTATAGATGGAAATGAAGGTCTGAATTGAAAAATGTAATAATTGAATGCTTAACAATGTACTAAAGAGAATGGAATTGTATTATATTCCTTGATGATTTACATTGAGAGGAGTCCTCTATTTATAGGTTACAATCAAATATTGTAGAGAATATACAATAACACAAATATGAAAAATTTATAGCTGATCACATGTGATATAAGGTAGATTATATGGGATGTATATTTGCTTTGGATTTGATTGTGGTTGATCACATGTGATACGAGAGAGATCATATGGGATGTGTATTTGATCTGAATTTTATTGTACAAGATGATGTGAGATTGTGAATATTGAGTTGCAGATCTGGTGTAACACAATATTTCTCATTACACCCCCTCAAGTGAAGGGGCGGTACATAGGACCCTCAGCTTGTCACAAAGTGATTGAAATCGAATAGTGGATAAGGCCTTGGTGAAGATACCAATGAGTTGATCTTAGGTGGAGATGAATTGCACATGAAGCTTGCCTTGGGCCACTTGCTCGCAGACAAAGTGAAATCAATCTCTACGTGCTTAGTGCAAGTATGGAAGACCAGGTTGGCGGAGAGATATGTAGTGCCAATATTGTCACACCAGAAAATGGGTGGACTACATAATGGAATGTGAAGTTCATGGAAAAGACTCGAGCTATATGAGTTATGTTGCTGCATCTATTAAGGCCTTATATTATTTTGACTCGGTTGAGGAATGGACCACTATTTTTTATTTTTGAGAGATCCAAAAAATGAGATTGGTTCCCAAAAAAATTGCATATCCACCTATGGAGTGTCAATCTAAGCTATTACTGGCCCAGTTCGCAGGCTTACAAATTGAGAGTGGAAGTTCGTTGTAGTAGGAGGTGATGGGTAATAGTGTGCTTAGATAATGAAGTATCCTTTTGACCATAGTCCATTGGTCTACGATTGGGGAGTTCATAAATTGGCATGCTCTGTTGACAGTAAATTCCACATTCCGATCTGGTTAAAGTGACATATTGGAGGGCTCCAACAATGGAGCGATACTGTGTGGGATCCGAGTAGAGTGCACCCCCTGTGAAACTGGGTTTTTGTGTTGTAGCCATTGGTGTTTGCATAGTTTTGCATTCCGTCATCCCAGTATGGTGGAGAAGATCCTTGATATAGTGTTCTTAAGAGAGGAGAGGCCCCTGTAAATGGACAATGACTATACCAAGGAAGTAGTTGAGTTGCCCAAGTCCTTGATAGAAAACTCATTTGCAAGTTGTTAATGAGTTCTTGCACCTTAGTACTGGCAGAACTGGTAACAAGAATGTCATCAACATTGACGAGGACAAAAATTATGTTTAAACTAGTGTGGAGGATTAATAGTGATGGATTTGTCTTTGAGGCGTGAAACCCACTTTGTAACAAAAATTGTGGCAGACAATGGAACCAACCCTGTGGGGCCTGGAAACATGATTCGAATGGGCGTTATCAGCAAAACCATGGGGTTGTACAATATAGACTTCTTCATTTACATGTACATGTAGGAAAGTATTGTGGGCGTCTAGTTGTCAAATAGGTCAGTATTGATTTACTGCAATAGCTAATATTTTATGTATTGTGGTGGATTTGAAAACTAAACTGAACATGTTAGTGTAATCAAGGCCTTACTATTGATGGAAGCCTTGAGCTACAAGACGTGCTTTGTGCCTTTTACGAGGCTCATCTGCCTTTCAGTTGATCCGATACACCCATTTGTAGCCAACCAAATTCATAATATCCCTGCGAGGAACAAGATACCAAGTGCCATTACTAATCAAAGCATTATATTCATCTGACATTGCTAGCCACCATTCAGGAACTTGGTTTGCTTGGGTAAAACAAATGGGCTCTTGGTTAGGTGTTGGTGTGGCAATGAGAGCATGTGGGGGATTAGGTTAGTGAGGGTAAAATTTCATGGGGTGCGTGTTAATAGGGTGAGGAGGTTGCAGTGGGATTGCTAAGGAAGGTTGGGTGGGTCAAGGTCACTAAGAGGTGTGCAGATAGGTGGGGACGAGGAGAGAGAGAGAGAGAGGGATGTGGGGTCCATGGTTAGAGGTGGGGGGGGTCAAGGTAAGGAGGTTTTAGGGATGATGTAGTGGAAGGGGAGGGTAGCCTTGGCAGTAATAGAGGTAGGGGTGTGGGTTGGGGAGATGGCAGCCGTAGGTGGGTGAGAGTGAAATTTGGAGATGGTAGGGCTAACCTAGGGGAGTAGGAGTGTGTTGTTATTGGGGTATGATTGTGGAGAGTAGGGACACAAGTGGGTGTCACTGCACAAGGGCGAGAAGAGGGGGGATGGAATGGACCAGCAGTGGACTCATATGAAGATAGATGGTAAGGGAATGAGTATTCATTAAACCGAACATGGTGAGTGACGTAGAATTGATTAGTTGCCATGTCAAGGAAACAATATCCGGTGTGGGATGAACTATACCCCAAGAAGACACAAGGGGTGGAGTGATTGTCCATCTTGTGGCAATTCTAGGGACTAAGATAGGGATAGCAAAGTCACCCAAATACTCAAAGAAATGAGTAATCGGGCGGATGTGAGAGAAGTTGTTAGGGGAGATGTGATCAGAGACACTTGAAGGCATTCTATTGATTAGATAAACTATAGTTTTAAAAGCAACGTGCCAATATTGTCTAAGAACAAAACTGTAATCCAAGAGTGATAGGCAAGTTTCAACTATGTGGCTATGGCGACGTTTAACGGACCCTTGTTATTCATGGGTGTGAGGGCCTAAAAGACAATGAGATATTCCAAGTTGCGTAAAAAACTTAGGAAGGGTTCTATACTCACCACTCTAATCGGCTTGGATGGATTTTATTTTTTAGGAGAATTGCCTTTCAACAAGGGATTAGAAATTTTAGAGAACAGAGAAAACATCAGAATTTTTAAGGAGGGGGTAGAACCAAATGAACATACTATTGTCATCAACAAAAATGACAAAGTATTTATGGCCTTTATTAGACGGTGTGGGCAAGGGCCCCACACATCGTTGAAAATGAGATATAATGGAAACAAACTGCGGGTGATACACTTTTGCAAAGATAAGCGGCTGGATTTTTCTAATTGACAAGTAGATAAAAAAGTAGGAAGGCGTATGGATTGATAGGGAAGATGGTTGACACTGAGCATATACTTGAGAAGATGTTCATTTAGATGACCTAAACAATGATGCCAAGCTTCAGAAGAGATGCGTTCAACAGTACTAATGGAGGGTAATGGTTGGGAAGACGGAATTAATGTGTATAAACTGTCTTTACTTGATCCAATGAGTAGAACCGCCTTAGTGTACCGATCCTTGATAAAAAAAAAACAAGAGGGGTGAAACTCAAAAAAGACATTATTATCACTACAAAATTTTAAAACAGAAAAAGGTGTTTGGAGATAGTGGGGACATGTAAGACATTAGAAAGATGAAAAGTAGGGGACGAGGAAAGAGAGGGAAGGGAAGTAGAACCAATATGTGAAATTTGCAAACCCTTACCATTACCGACATAAAACTAGTCCGAACCAGTATAAGCATCAAAGCTGAACAATGAAGTGAGGTCAAGGGTGACATGGTGAGAAGCACCAGTGTTAGGGTACCAGGTTAATACAGTGGAGGGATGGGGAGTAGGTAACAGAGGGGTTGGATAAATGGGCAGTGGACGGTCTTTAAGGATGGTAGTAGGTGGGATATGGTAATGGGGAGGGTGAATGATGAGAAGGGCGGCGGTAATAGCAGGTGTCAGCATTATGATTTGTGCGGTGACAAATGGTACACCAAGTACTGTTACCCCGGTAAGGGGATCGGCTATTACAGCCTCAACTAGAGCGTCCACATCCTCTTCTACTACAGTTGGACTCATGTGGATAGGGTGGCAGGGCGGTTGGTGTGCGTTGGACATTATTGGCACTCTGTTGGGCCAATGATGTCGAGAGATTCATTTTTGTAAATGAGTGTAGGAACTCATGACTAAGCAATAGGTCTTGGATTTTAGTGAATTGAAGAGTATCCGATCATTCCAAAAGGGTGGGGATGATATCCTTAAGATCCAAGTGTAAAGCACAGAAAATATAGAGGTTGAAATCCTCCTTAGAGAAAGGCCGGCCAGTAGCAGCCAATTCATCTGCAATGTTTTTGCATGTTGGAGAAAAAGTGAGACAGTTTCCTCAGGTTGCTGAATCAAAGCTTGAAGACTGGGATGTAAGGAGAGAAGGATGGTATTTGAAGCCGAACCATAAAAGGAACACAGGGCGTCCCAAATGGCTTTGCTTGTGGCTTTATCAATAATTTGAAGGAGGACTTCTTTTGAGAGGGATGAAATGAACATGCGCATGAGCATGGCATCCTGTTAAACCCAAAAGATAGTGGCTGGGGTATCAGGATGGTACGGCAACGTGCCATCTATATATCCAAAGAAGTGTTGTCCTTTGAGGAAAGGAATCAATTGGGCTTTCCATAGCGGAAAATTATTAGGGTTCAGTTTCAAGGATTGATAATGATGAGCACCGGTTGTGGCAATAGTGTTGGGAGCAACAGTGGTGGGAGCAGGTGGCAGAGCAGCGGCAACAGAAGGAGTTGCGTGATCAGCATTATGAAGGCCGTTTGGAGCTTCAACCATAGGAAGAGAGAGAGATAGAGATAGAGAGTGTGAGTGAAAGTGAGAGTGTGTGTGTATGTGTCAAACAATAAAAAAGGCTATAAGGGGCGTGAGCCTTGTTGCTTTGATACCATAACAATGTACAAAAGATAATATAATTGTATTATATTCCTTGATGATTTACATTGAGAGGAATCCTTTATTTATAGGTTACAACCAAATATTCTAGAGAATATACAATAACACAAATATGAAAAATTTAGAGCTGACATGTGATATAAGTGAGATCAAATGGGAAGTGTATTTGCTTTGGATTTGATGGTGTATGACTGATCACTTGTGAAATGAGGGAGATCATATGGGATATGTATTTGCTCAGGAATTGATTGTGGAAGATGATATGGGATTGTGAATATTGAGTTGCAGATCTGGTGCAACACAATATTCCTCATTAATGCTTGACATGCTTGTACACTTTTTCAACTGGGTGTTAGGTGTTAGATGAGATATTTTGTGCCATGTTTATGGTGGTTCATCGCCTGGCGCGTGATACTTTGTTTAGCCAACAAAATGCCCATTTTGGATAATTGTTGTATCAGTTTGGTTTATTTTTTTAATATATCTTTATCTGACCTTAAGCAAAAAATACAACTTGTCAATAAAGAAACTAACTAGATAATCAATTGTTGTTAATAACAACTTTTTTTTTTTGGGTACGAAAACTGTTGGAATTGTGTGGCCCAACATAGATTTCTTGTGTTTTTTTATATATATTCTCTTTAGCCATTTCTATCTCTATTTTGATGTATATATATGTGGCATGTGGCTTACATATTTTATTGCTTATAAACTGGTTATATGACACCATTATTTTTTATCTATTATATTAATGGACTGGTTTTGTGGATGATTATTCGAATAAGTCACTTTATAGTCCTCGGCTTGACCGCACCTATTATGATGCACTATGTGTTTACATAAGCATTGATTGGAACATGATGGGTTTGAGGGGTGCAAGTCAAAATTGCTCAGACTATGGGAGACATGGGGACTAGTCTCTCAATGGTTAGTGCACATATGGTCTGTGAAATCATTCATGAAAAGGCCTGGTGTACGTTGAGTGGTGACCTTAGTACCTAATATTCTATTGCTAATGACTTGACAATTATAAAAATGTACATGTACCTACAAACTGTCAATTTGAATAAATTTATTGTGTTTGATTTTGCATCTAATTATTTTTATTTATAAATATAAAATATTATTTATTTTTAATTTGCAAAACCGGTGAAATCTTTTGATTTTATGAAAAATGGCAATTTTGTATTTATTATCAAGGGGCATTTTTGGTAATTATTAAGGTATGCCAAAAAAACAATCTAAATATGGCATTAGGAGGCTGACATCTCACTTAGGATTAAATTTTATGGCTAGTCATCTCCACCCTAGAGATATATAAACATCTCACAGTCATACAGATAAGGGGAGGAAAAGCTTAAAATACCAGGTTATGGTATACCTATCCAACTAGGGTGAGCACCTAGATTGCTTGTGAGATCCTTGAATATCAAGTGGCTTTATTATATGATCATCAAGAATTCTTCAACAAAAAGTATTTTCAAATCATCAAAAAAAATATGGCATTCTACTTAATTTCTTAGATTAAACAAATGATTAATATTTGTAAAAAGTTTAACTTTGATATGATATTATATAGGGAAAAAGACAGTTACCTCCCCTGTAACTTACCTTAATGACAGTTGAACACCCAAGTTTTAGAAAAAGACAAATGACCCCAATTTTTAACGGTGTTAAAGTTATATTTTTTGTGGACAATTCTACCCTCAAGTTTCTGAAACCAATATCGTCGGGGAAAGAAGAGAAAAGCCCCTCTTTCACTCTGGGAGGTGCAGGCGCTCCGACAGGAATTGCAGAGCACGGCCCTTCTGAAATGGAAAATCAAATGGATCGTTGACGACTTGCAGATCCGTTGGAGAGAATGGGATGACTGGCGGGAGTTGCAGGAATAGATTCCAGCAGGAAAAATCGAAGGGATCATCTCTCTCTCGTTTGATCTTCTCTTCAGGAACGCCCAAGACTTCAAACCCTAATTTTTCTGGGGTGCTTTCTTCTCCTCTCTCCAGATTTCCCAAATCGATAAGCTTGTAGATCATCTTTCTCTCAAAATAAATTCAGTTCATTGAGGCAAAGAATCAGATCAGAACGGGTTAATTCTATTTAGAATTGACCAATTCCAAAATTCCAAGGAATAGGATTCAATTTTTTAGCCATCCCCTCTCTCCCATTCACACCGCCCGACCTCAATCACTCAAAAAGTCAAAAACTTGATAAATTTCTACAGAATACCATTACTGCTCAAGGAAAGTTTGACCCCAATCAAAACACTAGAATCTCTTTACTAGTGCACGATATCCCCTTCATCAAACTTGGAAGTGCTGCAACCACCATCGAATCGGATTGCCTCTGTTAGGATCATTGGTGATTAAGATTGGGATTGGCTAGGGCCAAACGAGTATTTCTGTTCATTTTCGATAGATTAATTAGAACAATTAGGATAAGAATTGAATAGAGTTGCAAGTTAAATTCCAGACGTATATGCACCAGCGGGAGGAACACTAGCTACATGTAACTCGTCCGTTTTAACGGACGAACATTGTATTTCTCTTCTCGCTCACTCTTTTCTCCCTTTTTTTTTTTCAGACCACCGTCTCTGTTTTCTCTTTCTGTCTCATTCTCAGGAGACTTTCCACCTCTGGAATCTACGTAGAGGTACTTTTGGAGATTTTTTTAGAAAAAAAAAACTCAAAGAGAAAACCAGAGGAGAAAAAAACGAAAGTGAAAATCTTCCGAGACTTTATCTTATCCGAGCATCCTCGACCAATCTCAAACTAAAATCCATCGTAGATCTTCATCCCCTTTCTTAGCAAACTGAGTTCCTAGAGCTTCATTCAATTTCGAGTTCTTCAGTTTTTTTTTTTTTTTTTTTTTTTTTTTGTCAAGAGAAAACCCACCGCCATTATCTTCTGCACTCCATTTTTTTTAAAGTCACCCTTGTAAAGAAGGTTAATTTAGTCATTAAAATAAAATTGACCTCTCACCGTTGGCATCTAATGGAATATTCCTAACGGTGTGGGTCTATTTGTATTTTAATAGTGTTTTTAGGGGAGGTATTTGTCTTTTTTTAAAACTTTGGTAGTCAACTGTCATTAAGGTAAGTTACAGGGGAGGTAATTGTCTTTTTCCCAATTATATATGATATCAGAAATCTTCTAGTATGCTTTTTTTAATGATAAAAAAAAAAAAACTAATAACTGACTGAACATTTAACATAACAGGTTGGAATCTGTTATAGGAGTAATGTTTGGGTATTTGGCGGATCCACATCGTCTCCCGCCTGGGTTTGGGCGGGAAACTGGGCGGCCCAGATGGATGGCCGTCATGTGGCACTCGGAGGGATCCGAGCCCTCTATCCGAGCCGACCCCCCAATCGGCTCAGTTTGTTGACTGGGCGGTCGGCTCAGATGGAGGGCTCGGATCCCTCCGAGTGCCACATGGCGGCCATCCATCCGGGCCGCCCAGTCTCCCGCCTCGCCGATTTCTGTTCATATCTGGCTGTGCATGGTGGTGTATCGTTATCAGTACCTAGAACAAAAAGAGCAAAAAAGAAAAAGAATAACTAGTAACGTCATCATCTTCTCCTTCTTCGTTGCCTACTTATAGCTAACCTTGGCATCTCAAATCCCGCGGGAAAACCTTCTCTCTCTCTCTCTCTCTCTCTCTCTCTCTCTCTCTCTCTCTCTCTCTGAGACGCTCACACTCACACACATATGGAAGCCAAAGATTACACTCAGGATGGCTCCGTAGATCTTCAGGGACGCCCAGTACTTGCCTCTCGAACTGGGAAATGGAAGGCCTGTGCCTTTCTAGTTGGTGAGTGTTATCTTAAGCTTATCAAAGTTGATGCAAATATGGAGTACTTCAAGAACAGAAAGAGAGATAGAGTATGGCTTTCATGTTTTACCCTGGTGGTGCTGGATAATTAAATAGGAACAATCTGTCATAATGAAACTTGGCAAGCTTTTATTAACTGTTCCGTAGGCTATAATCCATAGTGTTCTTTAGTTTATTAATATGGATTTTTTTACCAAAGCTCTTACCCTTTTCCCTACTTTTTCTTGGTGACATGTATCATCTCTCTCCCCTACTTCAAGTGGAAGCTTTTCTTCAATTCAATCCGTGAGTGTTTGGAGAATTATTATTATTATTATTATTATTATTATTATTTTTGCAGGTTATGAAGCGTTCGAGAGGATGGCTTTCTATGGAATAGCTTCAAATTTAGTGAATTACTTGACGACACAGCTTCATGAGGACACAGTTTCGTCTGTGAGAAATGTGAATAACTGGTCTGGATCAGTGTGGATAACACCCATCCTCGGCGCCTACATTGCAGACTCATACGTGGGTCGGTTCTGGACCTTCACCGTTTCATCCCTCATTTATGTTCTGGTAATTCAATCCTTCAAACTTCACTGCTGTTATGGTAGGGTTATCTCTTCTCTCCCTCCCAGGAGGACCTTAAATTTTCCGAGTGTAGATTCTCTATCTATCTGGTAACCATTCGAGTGTAGATTCTCTATCTATCTGGTAACCATTCCACACTGTTAAGAACATAGGATTCATAAGACGGGACCCATCTATAGACTATCAAGAGTCGAGATCCACATCTCATGAACGGTTCACAAAGATGTGGAGGTGGTTGATGATTACGGAGTGGGGAGGATCCAGATTCCAAATGTTCTTGGCCATGAAAACATGGTTTGTGGGTCATCACAGAATCAATGAATTGGAGTCAACTTGCTGACCACTGAACACCCACCGCCTGTAGTTAATGATGGTTGCCATCCAGTTGGGTATCTCTCACATGAGCAGTCGGGGGGCAATACAAGGTGGTATGTGGTTTGATTCGACCCTTCTGTCATAGGTCTCATGGAATACAAATCCATAGAATTGTGTGCCATCATTTTCTTGCGCTAGTATGGCAGAAAAAGATCGTCTCCAGTCATTCAATCCGTCCAATCGTGAACAAATGGATTGGATTTTAAAGATACACTCTCAATGTATCGGTACATGTCTTCTACATCCAATCCATCTATTTGTGGCTGGACAAACTGGACAAACTAAAGACGATCTCAATTCATAAAGATATGCTTGATGTTGGCTTGGCAGAGTGGGTTCAGAATTCAATATCTCACCACCTCTAATTTTTTGGGTTATCACTGAAAAAGAGATGGTTCAAATAGTTGGTATGGGATCCATTGGTTCATATCAGTTTTAGATTGATTGATCTGATCATCGATATGTTCTTGTTTGATACCATATATTATATATGATATTGATTACCTGTCAGTTTTCTATTGGATCCGTACATCTCAGTTTTGATATGATCCTGAAACAATCACCGGTGAATTTCTCATTGAATCCATACATCTCCCATTTGGTCATATGACCGATATCTAGTTTAGAACCTTGAAAATGACACTAAAAAGACTTTCTTGCTAGTTTCTGCACCAATCTACTTTTTGATCTCTTTTTCAATGGAATCTTTAATTTTTCTATCTTATGCCAAAGAAGAAATTTATGAACAGGGAATGGTACTCCTGACAATGGCAGTCTCCCTTAAATCCCTGAAGCCAACTTGTGCAAATAGTATCTGCAGCAAAGCTTCAGCTTCCCAAATCATGTATTTCTATGCAGCTCTCTACATAATAGCAATTGGAGCAGGTGGAACAAAGTCCAACATATCTACATTTGGTGCAGACCAATTTGATGATTTCAATCCTCATGAGAAGAAGCTCAAAGCCTCATTCTTCAACTGGTGGATGTTCAGTTCTTTCTTGGGTGGTCTCTTTGCTACTATGGGACTTGTCTACATCCAAGAGAACTTAGGCTGGGGATTGGGGTATGGCATCCCTACAGTGGGTCTTATACTATCACTCTTAATCTTCTATATGGGAGTACCAAATTACAGGCACAAAGCTAGGAAGAGCAAGAACCCTGCAAGGGATTTAATCCGAGTTCTGATCACCGCCTTTATCAATCGCAAGCACCGACTCCCTACCGACCTGTCTCAACTACATGAACTTGAACCACAACATTACATGATCACCGGCAAACGGAGGGTTCATCACACTCCATCCTTTAGGTAACTTAAATTCCTTACCAATAATACTATGAGAATATAAAATAATGAAAGATTTCGTACACGGTCGTGTATAAATATGGTCAACAGTTCAGCTGTTGGATAAGAATACTCAATCCTCGTATTGACGTATTACATGTGGGACCATAAATACAAAAACTATGGGACCATATAAAAAATGTGGCTGTGAATGCTTAGTACTAATTCAAACTAGCGGTGCCTTTTCTTATACACATACAGTTTAGCAAAGGATGGGGTGATCAGATATCTCACCTTTGGTGGATATTCTTTCTTCTCAAATTAATTGGGTTGGCCACTCATTGAAAGTAATTGTCTGTGGATGGGCCTTCATTTGCCCATGGGTACGACCTACTACTAGTCCTGCACACGTGAAACTCTATTTACTTTGGGGCCCACTAGGCCCATCATGTGCTGGCTAAGGACTAGTAGATTTCCTGTGCTCAAAGGTGAAAGATGAATAGTAAATTGCCTTAGTGGAAGCCCCACAAACCACATTTTTGGACTGTTAACCCAATAAAGTTGTTTCTTGATAAAGTTGTAAATTGGGTTGGGCTGGTTCAGGACCCATTAGTCAGACCCTGATGGCTCGACCAGAGCCCAAAAATTTGACATATCAAACCAGGTTGACTTAAGACAACCAGATGACCCAGACCAGTGGCTCCGGTCTGTGCTCGTATTAATGAAGTATGATGTATTTATATGTGATAGTATATGTATATTACATGTAATAGGCATTATAAATTAATTTATAAAATTACACTAATACCCATTTAAAATTAATAGTCATGACAACTTTAGTGGGTCTAGCTCATAAATGAGGGTCTAGATGATAAATGAACTGTTGGCGCATCCTATATTTTTAGGACCTATACTGACTAGCTATGTCGTACAACAACTTTTCATGGGCCAGTCCTATCTCCCGGCCTAAGACTCTTGATGTGCTACTGGGCCCAAGCGTGGAACTATGCCAGCTTTCATACGACTATTCCCAACTATGGGACTGTTAGTATCATTGCACATGTAAAATTATTAAGGCCTTCGGTCTTTTGAGTAAATTAATCTTTACCAAACTTATGCTTAAAATATAAGGATGTCACATCAAACGAAAACTAATTTACTAATACTAACACCTTGTTTGTTTTATTATAAAGTGCAAATGACATTTTACATGAAATTTTGTCTATTTTTCAATGATTTTTTCCATTTTAGGTGAAAACAAAACTATGAAAATTCTATTTTACAAAAAAAAAAAAAAATTTATTTCCTTCTTTGTACCCGGAAATAAATGGAGATAGGGGAAGTACTGTTTTTTACCCTGAGAAAGGCATTAGGGAGGATCTTAATTATAGATTTGTCTATGGTATGGTGTCTATGTTTCAATTTCTAGAGCTTTAATTGTCTGTCCACGAAATACCACTCAGTATGATTTTCTAAACCCTGTTTTTTCAGAAACAAAAACAATTGTTTTAAAATTTCAGGATTATTTCTCTTTCTAGCTAATTCGTAAGAAGAAAAAAAAAAAAAAAAACACTATCTAATTACCCATTTAGCTTGCAGGTTTATTTATTTTCGTTTTTATTATTATTTTGTTAAATTATTGAACGTAGGTTTCTTGACAAGGCTGCCATCAAAGAAAGCACCTTGGACGGCTCAAACTCAGCAGGGCAATGCACCGTTACACAAGTTGAAGGGACGAAGCTTGTGTTTGGTATGACTCTTGTCTGGCTAGTCACCTTGATCCCAAGCACCATATGGGCTCAGGTCAATACCCTCTTTCTCAAACAAGGAACAACGTTGGACCGAAACCTTGGCCACAACTTCCAAATACCAGCTGCAACACTTGGAAGCTTTGTCACTCTCTCCATGCTCATCTCTGTACCCATGTATGACCGATACTTTGTCCCGATCTTACGACGCAAGACCGGAAACCCTCGAGGAATCACTCTCCTCCAAAGACTTGGTATTGGGTTTGTGATTCAAGTAGCAGTTACTGTAATAGCCTATGCTGTAGAACTAAAGAGGATGCAAGTCATCAAGCAACACGACATCATCAGGGCCAATGACATTGTTCCAATGAGCATATTTTGGCTTCTACCTCAGTATATCTTATTAGGGATTGCAGATGTGTTTAATGCCATTGGTTTACTTGAGTTCTTCTATGATCAATCTCCCGAAGACATGCAGAGCCTTGGAACCACGTTCTTTACTAGTGGGATCGGTGTGGGAAACTTCTTGAATAGCTTCCTGGTTACAATGGTGGATAAGATAACTGGAAGAGGGGAGAAGAAAAGCTGGATTGGAAACAACTTGAATGATTCTCACTTGGATTACTACTATAGTTTCCTTTTAGTGATTTCACTCCTAAATTTAGGAGCCTTCTTATGGGTATCAAGTAAGTATATCTATAAAACTGAGGAGATTAAAGACATTAATGGTAATGCTTCATGTGTTCAGATGGAGGGAAATGCTCTGGACACTTCTCCTTTAGGTTTGCAGGTTTGAAATGGTAATGTATGATATATTTGTAATTGATGTGATACTTCTTGGAAGTTACATCAAAGCAAAACAAATTGGGGGCCTCGAGCTTCCATCCAGTGAATATATTCGTGTATTGTGTATGTTAATGAATGCTTGAATTTAAGTCCCACTAGTCCATTCTACTCCTTCAAATGGACTAATCAAGGTCCAGTGTATTTCAATGCTTAGTCCAAAGCCTATAGGCCTAACTCCTGAGGTTGAATTGGTTGGGCCTTTAAATATGCTGTTTGGGACTTGTCCAGTACACCCCAAGATGTATCTAGCAGTGAGTAAAACCGCATGAATTTAATTGTGTGCAACCAAGGATTTAAAGACTGGGAGTAAGGTTCTAAATCGAGGTATCACAAATAGGATCAGCCATGTCTAATATCAATCCAATCTGGATCAATGGAAGCTGATATGTGGCCTATACCACATATAATAGTATTAAAAAGGATTGGACTGTGAATCGGTTAGGTCCAAAACCTATACGAATCAGCTGATCCGATATCAACAACTTGAACCGTATTGGGAAGACTGACAGCCAATCAAATTCCAATCCCTGACCGATTAGGAAAAGTATTGGTTGGATCATGGTTCAAGGTATTAGTATCAGATTGGCCAATTTTTATAAGTTTAGGGAGTGCCAATCCCGATCCGATACTCAATCCAATCCTTGTTTTAATATTATTTTATTGTGGATTTGCTACGTGTTACCGTACCATTGGATCCGTACACAAATCCAATCCAATCCAGATCGTTTTTGAAACATGGTCAATACCGTTCTCCAATACCTAGATGTAGAGCCTTGGGTAGGATTGAGTCACTATTGATCCTAACTCAGATCGGGCACAATTTAATCGTACCTGTATTTTTTTAACAACAAAAAAAAAAAAACCCACCACTGTTCACGATTTGTTCTGAGCCTTTGACGGTACATTCGGTAGCAGCTTTCAATGGAATCGGCTCCTCTGTAGCGTGGGAGTTCGCTACAGAGGCGGCAGTGCAGCATCCCAAGCGAACACGACCGTCTCAATGATCTTTTGAAAGACTTATTCCTAATCCCTCGCTCTAAATTGCGATCTTGAGATTCCAAGCTGTCGAAGCAGTGTTGATTCCCTCGTCGCTATAAGTAGTAGGAATGCTTCAAATCGGTAAAAAGATGAAGGAAGAAATACTCCATCGATAGTTGCAGAATTCTTGAAATTGAGAAGAAGATGAATAAATTATTGTTCGATTGTTTGTCGAGGCACTTTCGTTCGGACTGGGATCCTCTGCAGTGAGGATCTCTTGTAGTGAGCTGTGGTGAGGATCTCATCCACTCAAAGCAGATCGACATATATCTTGATGCAGTTTGACTGCCTTGAGATACATGCCGATCCATTTTGAGTGGGTAGGATCTTCACTACACGGGTAGCTTCACTATCGAAGATCTTTTTCCCTTTCGTTCCATAGGAAGAAGAAGATGTTGGAGAAAGAAATACTCTGAAGAAAGAAAAAAAAAAACCCTAATTTGTCTTAAGACTAATAACAGTAAAAAGGTAGATTCAATACGAATAAGGGTATGTTTGTCTTTTAAAAAATAATCATTGTCCATATAATTAAGCAACTAAGGTCCATTGCCTAACGAGTGGGGATTCGCATCCTCTCCTCCTAGTGGTTCTGGGAGGACAGTGGCAACCTAGTCCCGATGGCCGACACGTGGCTCTCGGTGAATCCGAGACCCACGTTCGAGCCGACACCCAGCCGACAAGCCAAGCTGACAGGGGGAGTCGGCTCGAACGTTGGTCTCGGATTCACCCGAGAGTCACGTGTCGGCCATCGGGACTGGATTGCCGCATCCTCCCAGAACTACTAGGAGGAGACGATGTAAATCCAACGAGTGGATATATGTGTTATAAATATGATTTTTTGAAAAAGATATATCTAAATCTAAATGCAAAAGTGATAAATGAATTGTTAGGAAGGCCATGTAATGCATAAAATAGTGTCACGTAATAAATTAGGGTTATTCGAGCAAGAAGTGGAAAGTGAGATGCGATAAGAGAACAAGAATTTTAGAACCCGGACATGTCGGGAGACAACCCCAACACTGTTATCCAGAAATATGAATCGGTAACAAGGGGGTACTAAATGACTATGCACCTTGTTCCAATGCCTGCGAGCTCAAAAGATCTATGAAAAGAAACCGCAACGAGAGAGAGGAGAGATGGTAGTTGGTATTATTCCGGTCGGCTGATTGCTTCTCTCTGGGCTGGCCCATGTGTGATGATGGGAATTTCTTCAAATCAACATGAATTGTTCCCCCCCATCTCGAATTCCCCCCTGTTGGTCTGTTGAATCTTCCCTTGGTTGGAGTTTTTCTCTATGTATCTTGTTTTTGTAAAGCTGTTTGGTTATGAAGAATTTAATTAGAAAACTTCTCTGTTTTTCCCTCCTCGAACGTTCCCTTGTGATGGATTTAGTACCTAACCTCTTTGGATTGCTATTAGGCATTCTAATGGTCACTGCAGGTTATCTAAACCTGTATCAGCTTAAGAGTCATTAAATTTTTTCTCATAAGTTAGCCTAGTTGCACATCAATTAATCTTGTCAATATTATTTCCTTATCACAAGTGGGAGTCCAATGACATTGACTGGACGACAATCGGACTCTCATAGAGGAAGACTTTCCGGGGTCCAGTTTCACCTTCAACATTCAATGACGCTTACTGGTCATCAATCAAACTCACGGCTAGAAAGCTTTTGTTTCGAGGGATGAAATTGACTGACAGAATGACCTCCTCCCAGTGACACTGACTCGGCATCAATCGGACTCACGGATAAAAAGATACTGTTTTTCGGGGTCCGAGTTAGCCAATGAAAACCGACAAGTGCAACATTTTATTAACCAAAAGGCAGAAATGAATCAATTTATGATTTGTTCCTAAATCATTGTTATGAATGCAAAATTTTTTGTCAATGGTTTGTACATACAATAACAACAATAATAATAATAACTTATTTCAATTAAATGGAGTCCATTATATGGATTTTTGTCTGCTAATTAGTTCTGTTCGATGTCATACTTGAAGCAAGGTCTAAGCTATATATGTTTTTCTTCACCATCTCTCCTAGAATCATCTTAGATCTGCCACTAGTTCTTTTAGGCTCCGTTTGATATCACTCCAGCTCCCCTCGAGGTACTTCTGATCCGAAATCATTTGTCTACTTCTTTTTTGGAGTCAGTTTTTTTAGAGTAGAATGCTATCAATTCCCAAGCTTACTAGGAGTAGAAGCACGTTTCATAAAAATGAATTTAGAATCGATTTCAGATTTGGTGGTGGTGGATGGTGGTGGAGGTGGTGGTGGGTGACGATGGCGGTGGTGGTGGCAGTAGCAGCGTGTGGCTGTGGCGGCGGTGGCAGTGGTGGTGGTGGTGGTGTCGTTGGTGGTGGGTGGTGGGTGGTGGGTGGTGGGTGGTGGTGGTGGTGATGGGTTTTCATGGGTGGTGGTGGCAGTGGTGGAGGTGGAGGTGGTGACGGTGGGCGGGTGGTAGTGCCAGTGGTGGGGGTGATGGCGGTAGGTGGTAGTAGTAACTCTCTTCAAAGTAACTCTGGAGCAACCAGAGCTATTATTTTTAGCTCCATAATTTGAACTCCCAAAGCTATTTTTACCCTGATTCACTGCATGAGAGTCGAAAAGTGAACCAGTGTTATTAATCGGTTTTCTTCTCTGGATTCGCTCCCATGAGTTGGGAGCTAAGAATTAAGCTTTGGAGTGTTATCAAGCGTGCTCTTAATCCCTTCAATTTGAATCAAATCACTCCTTCGAATGGGAATATTTAACGGCCTCTGTTAAACATGGTCATATCATCTCAAACGACTTTCTTGTAGCTTATCATGTATCGGCGCTACTCTTAAATCAGCTCTAATACGATCATTCATTACTTTATCCTTCCTAGTTTTGTCACATATCCATCTTAACATCTTCATCTCAGCTACACTAATCTTATTAATATGATACTTCTTAACTGTCCAATATTCTGCACCATACATCATAGCCGGTTTAATGACTGTTCTATAAAATTTTCTTTTATATTTTAAAAGAATACGTCGATCACACAACACTCCACACACACTTCTCCATTTCATCCGTTCTATTTTAATCTTTAATGAAATATCGTCGTCTATATCACCTTCTTTGTTTATGATTGAACCTAGTTACCTAAAATGATCACTTTGTTATATCTTCTTCTCAAGAATGTTCACCACCTCATTATCCGTCATTGTATGACTAAAGTTACACACTATATAATCCATCTTCGTTATACTTATCTTAAAACCTTTTGATTCCAATGATGATCTCCATGCCTAGATCCTTAAAATGGTCTGTTCATACTAAGAGAGAAATGGATGGTGAAATTATAAAATTGGAATCACATTAAAGTAAGAAATTTTTTTTTTTTTTTAGTAAATAAAGTAAGCAATGAATACCTTATTTGATGTGCCGTCTAATTTATCTAACTTCATGGGCATACTTGAATTCATTACAACAAATTTTATTATCAGAGTGGATAGCATTGTTACACTGTATGAGTTGGGTTGGATCGGATCCGGCTCCTCTACTGCACGCGAAGAGGTTGGAAGCGGCAAGGATTGTCCTTCAAAACTACAGGTGATGATTCCAGTTCAAGACAGGTTTTAATCAGTTTCACTTTTTTGGGGCCAAGACAAAACCATTCCAATCAATTATTTGGTTTCAAACATTAGATCCGACATCAATTAATAATGGTATGGTCCAGTTCCGGATCCTAATCTATCCTAACCGATATGAGTATGCTTAGCCCAAGAAAATAGTGAGTGAAATACCTAAAATACTTGTGTATAAAAAATCCCCTGCCCATGATTGATACCTAATCGATTCCTGATCAGTTTTAACTAGTTATTGGGCTCGATCTGGTTCTTGTTCTTGTTCTAAAATATAAATGATTCTAATGGCTAGGACCAAATCAATCCATTAATAATGGCTTCTGGTTTTTAATCGATCAGTATAAGTCCGAATCTCGGATTCCATCCTAGATTGATAACTCTAAGGTGATGGACTTGTAGGAATAGGTCTAGAATAGATTGAATGTTTTAGTTCATAAATGCTGGTTTAGTAGAGGAAGTTTGAATTCCTAGAGTTTTGACAATAAAGACCTTGAGATTATCTTCTTGATGTGGTTCTTGATCGCGAAGCTATCATTATTATTTAGCTTAGAATTTAAGTATGTTTTATCAACTAGATTGACCATCTTTCGAAATTAAGGAGGTCTTCTTCTTCTTCATTTTTTTTTTTTTTTTGAAAACTATATTTTAAGCAATCAAAGACTGATAGGAACAGATCTAATATAATAATAGATTAGACAGTTTTAGTTGTTCCATAATGTTGGTTTTAGTAGGATCCACATCGTCTCCCGCCTAGGTTTGGGCGGGAGACTGGGCGGCCCAGATGGATGGCCGCCATGTGGCACTCGGAGGGATCCGAGCCCTCCATCTGAGCCGACCCCCCCAGTCGGCTCAGCTTGTCAACTGGGCGGTCGGCTCGGATGGAGGGCTCGGATCCCTCCGAGTGCCATATGGCGGCCATCCATCCGGGCCGCCCAGTCTCCACCCAAACCCAGGCGGGAGATGATTTCTGTTCATTTTAGTAGAGGAAGTCCCAACTCTAAAATTTTAGGTAGTAAACAACTAGAGTGGTTTGGAAATTTCTATGAGGTTGATACAATGGCATCACACTGTTTTCGCGGGGGCAATATGGTTGCTAATTGCCTAACAAAGTATGCAGCTCAATCACTTTCATCTCATCGTTGGGATGGTCGTCCCTCTTTTGTTGCTCGGGAGATTGTGGGGGATGCAACTGAGCATTCACGGTTTAATTTTAGTTAGATTGATCTCCTCTGTTGATGGCAATACCGAAAATGAATGTAATTTTAGTAGGTTCTTAAAGCAATCGAAGACTGCCGCAAAGAATTGAAAGTGAGGTTGGACGCTGTGAGGTTCCTAATTGTTGGTTTAGTAGGGGAAGTTTTAACTCGTATTGTTTGGGTACTAAAATCCTTAAGATTTTCTTCTTAATGTGGTTCTTGATCATGAATATATTGTTATTTATTGTAGAAGTTAAACATGTTGCAACCAAATAGATTGATTATCATTGATCATCAAATATAATATATGTTAGGAAAAATTTCTCCCACCCCCCTCAGACATACCTTTATATCAACAACCCTCCTTCATCTTGGCTCATAATGTCATCCACCTCTTCTATTTTTTAAAATATCCCCTCTCAGTCCATTAGGTGATGAAATTTATCATCACTTATATTTTTATGACAATATTATCCTTTAAAATATCTTTTCTAACCATTTGTAATTTAAGTTTCCCTTTTAACTTTCATTTGTTCCTAGCTCTCTCACAAACTCACCGGCGAAGAAGAACACTACAAAGAACTCCAGCACCATCATCGTCGAACTATCCTAGCATTATCCCAAGAAATATTACTCCCAAAAACTCGTCATGTAGTAATCTAAATACGGTAAGAAATCAATGTAAAGTCCAAACACGGTAGGAAATCAATGTAGTAATGCAATTAAAATATGGTAGGAAATCAATGTAGCAATCCAATTAAACATGGTAGGAAATCAATGTACTAATTCTTAGATGGTAAGAACTCAATGTAGCAATCTAAAGATCCGATCATTTTTTGGTAAGAAATCCATGTAGTTAGCATTCAAAATATGGTAAGAAACCTTATGTGACAAGCAAACAAAACATAGTATGTGATAAGTAAGCCAAATATTGAGAGAATATCATGTAGCTTCAATCAAAATATTTTTTGGAAAGAATTTCTTATATAGCATGGAATCAAAATATTTTAGAAAGTAATCAAGTAGCATCAAATCATAATTTTATGGAAAGAAATCTCGTGTATTTCGATAAAAAAAATATTTTTTTTTTGAAAAAAAGTAACTCATGTAGTTCATTAATTATAATACAAGAAAGAATCATGTATGTTCAATACTTTGGAAAAAATTATATACACTCAATATTTTAGAAAGAATTATGTACATTACAATTTTTAGAAAGAATCATATACACTCACAATATTTGGAAAGAATCATGTACATCACAATATTTTGGCAAGAATCAAGTAATACATGGTTGAAAATTCAATTTTGAAAAATGCATTGATTTAAAATCCAAACACAATCTTAACAAAAATCACATTCATGCATTTGATTTGAAATCCAAACATATCTTTATATGTGTTATGGGGGGAAAAACATCACCCAATGGAAATCTTACACGTGACACCCAAAATCATCTAGCCGACCAGGCATGATAAAGTGGTGCTCGACCTTGTTTGGTCGGAGTCATAATTCTATCCGGTTACGTCTCCTAGGCGGAGATACAGTCCTATTAGGACACGGTGCTAGTCGGAGGTATAGACTTATTCAGTTACGTTTCTTGGTCGGAGGTCAGAGTACTAAGGTGACTATGTCATGTCAGAGGAGTCCTTCTCCTAGTACGATACGATGCCGATCATCACAGTCATGCGGCTATCCGTGTGGTGACACATACCACTCTTACTGTTGACCGACTTAACTTCCTTGGCTATAGTCTCCCACTCCTACTCGGAGTCTATGACCCGGGTGTCCCTCAGAGCGACACCTGGTAGTCCTATTGGCGATCTACTTCCCTGAGTCCTGGTACCTCCATGCTTCTTCTCAATCTCTATAAGTAGAAAACAATCCCTCAAGGTAAAGATCATCTCACAACCTCACCATTCATTCTCGTACGCTCGAACTCTCTCATCGTCCCCCTCTTTCTCTAAACTAGAGACAGCTTCTTGCTATCTCTTGACTGTTTACATTGTGAATCTGACTTAGGCATCGGAGTATACCCAGGGCTTAGTCGCCCAACTCCGTTGTCTCATCTCTGTGATTATAGGTTGCTCGGATTACAGACCGACGGACGATTATCGACCATAACAATATGTATATCACGTCTATGCATTGATTTACATCTAGACATGACATTCATACATGTATCTATATTTTGAAGTAAATATATAACTCATCTATACACCCATCTTTATTAATATATATGTGTATCTCAAATCTATGCATGCATCCACATCTTGAAGTAAGCATATAACACATCTATGCATGCATCTACATCAATATACATGTGTATCTTTCGTCCATGTATGCACTCACATCTTAAAGTAAGCATATAACTCATCCATGCATTGTTCTACATCTAGATACATGTGTATCTCACATCCAGACATAGATTTACATTTAAGAATATGCGCATGTATCCATTTTTCATGCATTGATTTGACTCTATTACATCAATGGTTCGATCGTACATGTATATACATGTATTGACTCTATCACATATGCAGATATGAATGTATCATTATTCTTGCATTAAAAAAAATATTTATTTGAAGACCTTACCTTGAAACAAGATGAAGAAGAATAACTTCCCAAAGATAATGGGGTTTTTTGGAGCAAGTTTGGATGATTTTTCCCCTCATCCTAGCTCCAAAAATAGGATTGTTTTCTCCCATCTTCAATTGAAGTTTTTGAAACAATCCAATTTGGTTCCTAAGTATTGTTTTTATAGTCTTCTAAAGTCTACCGCTAATTGCCTTTTTTACTAGTTAGCTCTCTCATTCTCCAAAAATAGCTCTTTATTCTTTTTAAAAACTTCCTAGCAATATAAAAGTCTGGTTTAATGTTGGTAACCCTCTTCTATAATAGAACCATCTTTATTAGATTTAGCTAACATTCCCATGTTTAGGTTTAATGCAATTTTTCCAAGGGATAATATTTCCTTGTTAGGTTATGGTTTCCAATTATGTATTTTAATAAATCTTTTAAAATGAATTTTTTTTTCTTACTTATTAGATTTGAAAAGTCAAAGGGTCTTTTGATAAACTATAATTTTATTTTTTAGATTTGATCAAAAGATTCTATTTTTTCTTTAAATCTTTTTTTTTTATTTGCTAACAAAAGAGAGGGGGTGATTTGGCTCCCCTTGGCTTGGCTTGGCTTGGCTTGAGTTGACCCAAGGGCTAGGCTAGCCTAGGCCGGTCCTCCCTTGGGCTAGTCTAGACCATGCTCCTCTCCTTCTTCTCTCTCCTCCTTTTCCATCTCTTTTCTCTCTCTCTTATATATTTTTTACTTGTACACTATACGGGGGGTACATGTGGCATTTTGGTGATGTTGGGTGTAGCGTTAGGTGACATCTAGGTGATGGATGACGTTGGGTGACAACTAGACCATTGGTGACGTTGTATGACAACTAGACATCGGTTGACCTTAAATGATAGGAAATGACATTTGATGACAACTAGAGATCTGAGGGATGATAACTGGGTGACACTGGTGGCTCTGGGTGGCACTAGTGATCCTAGGTGACGGCTGAGTGATGATTAGACTCGGTTACTATACTTTTTTTCTGACTTTTCTTCTTCTTTCCTCTGCATTGGGTTTGATTTGAGCATTCCAATGTATTTCCCTTCTCTGTAACACTTGACAGGGAAAATCTGAGACGGTCGATGTCATTTCTGTGAGAATCGACTTTTCTCATTAAAAGTCGATTCTTCGCAAATTTGCTTTTTCTGGCAGGAAATGTCGATTCTGTGTGGATTTTTTCTCCTATGGAGTTTGAATGCTCCAATATGGTCCCTTTCTTTGTAATATTTTTCGGGGGAGGAAATCTAAGATCGTAAATGCAGATTTTATGTGAGTCGACTTTTTAGTGTGAAAAAACCAATTCCGTGAGAAACTGCTTTTCTAGTAGGGAAATCTTTCACTTGGGTTGGGTCTAGATGTTCAATTGTAGCCCCTTTCCCTTGCAATATTCGATGAGAGAGAGAAAATCCGAGGTTGGAAATATCGATTCCGCGCGAGTTTGCTTTAGTGAAAAAACACAAATTCTTCATGGATATGCTCTTAACGGGAAAAATGGGAGAAAATTTGATTAAAAAAAATGGTAAAAATGGAATGCTTACACTGTGCATGAGGGTTTTTTATTTTTAACCCACAAAGTACTGCAAAGAAAGTTTAGTGATATCATAGTGAAATTGGGTAGAACCTACCAAATTAGCACACCTCATTTCATTATAATGTCTTCAAATTCAAAATTTTGTGTTTATAAATGCTTCAAAGTAAGGGAGTATTCATCCAAAAGTAGCATTACCAAACATTATTGCTATGAGGGTTTGTAAGTATCATTTTGGGATCAGGTGGAACCCACCAAAGTTGTAAATCTGGTCTCTTCAGAATGCTCTCAAATTTAAGTAGAGTGTATTTATGAATACATCAAGGGAAGACAGTGTTCACCCAATGGTGGCATTGTCAAGGGTCTACATTTTTTTTTTAAAGAGCAGTTAGACTAGAAGTGTCCACCCAAAGGTGGCACTATCAAGTTTTTAAATGTATATTCATGCACCTAAGTTAAAGGGTTTTTGATTTTAGGGGTCTTATTAAACCAAAGGTGATGAGATTTTCGAGGGTCATTATTCTTTCGTACTCATTGCACAGACACTAAGGAGACAACTGCATATTTATCCCAAAGGATGATGTGTAGTTTGGTTAACTCTTGGAAAGAAAATTTACTTACATATGTGTTTTTGACATTGCTAGTGAAGGTAAATTGTATATATGAATCTTTTATTATTTATCTATTATCTGATACTATGTTTAGACTCATATATTGATATATTTATCCAAAGATGATTATCCTAGGGAGTATGTTAGTTTCTATCCTTTCCACTAGAACAAATTATGAGAGATGATATGAAAAGCTAAAAACTAGTTTAGGATTACTTGACCTAGATGAATCCTTTACAGTTATATACTCTGGTTGTAAAGTGTTCTATCATTAAGGCCACGTGTAGCAATATTTAAAAGAAGAATATTGCAAAGGGATAGTTTAAGAGAAATCCAAGGGCAAAGTATGATATTTCTAAAAAGAGGTGAAGATATAGTTTAATGTTTAGCTCACTAGTACTAGTTCTGATGATAATGGTAGTGTGAGTAAGAATTTTGGAGATATCAGCTATTGCTGAAAACCTCAAGGACTTGGAAACTAAAATAGATGATACATTAGGTCCTTATTCTTAATCAGAAAAGTGTATTCAGATCTATGGCTTACATTACCCAAAAGAGAGAAATAGAACTAGTGATGTGGCTTGTTATTAGTGTAACTCAAAGGGTGGATTGACAAAAAATTGTTAAATCAGATAGGCTTAATTAAAGAAATGAAAAGATCCTGGGACTTCTGAGTAGGAGCGTTCTGAGGATTGTTGACTTGAGTGTTGGAATAGTCAAGATTCATTTTATGTTCAAATGATTTTTTTACTTTCTTTTGGTTTTAATTATTTACTGTATTTGTTTGTTTATTATTTGACTTAACAAATTATTTTTTTATATTTAAAATGTGATTGATGAAGTGTATATGTTTATCTTTATGAGGTATATGGTCGAAATGATGTTACTTAAAAAAATGTACAATGAAATTTTTTAAATAAATACGAAGTTGTGACACTTGTTATGATGCTTATAATGTTGCAAAGAAACTGGATATATATATATATATATATATATATATATATATATATATATATATATATATATATATATATATATATATATATATATATATATATATATATCAATGTGGTGAATAGATTTTTGAAGGTTAAGCTTGTTCAAACTAGTTAGACCAGTTATTGTATGATCTCTAAGGCAAAATAAAAACAAATTAAGATAGCTCTTTTGGCAATGGTTGAGTTTTGTTAGTGGGAGTCCCTAGATTTCTTTGAATAATGGGAGACCTAGTATTAGATATTGTTTATCCATGCTTGATTGTGTTGCCTGTGGTTTAATGACCATGATTATTTTTGCTTTAACATTTATTTCATTGTTGGATTGAATTTTTGAGTTGGTAATGAGATTATAATCCTGTGGTCTTATATATGGAGAGTCCCTCCACTTACTAGTTCGAACTTTTGAGTTAGATACTTGACATGGTATCAGAGCTCTAGGTTTCCTTTCATAATAACTCTAAAAAAAAAAAAGAGGCTAAGTCACAGAAAGAGGGACGTCAGATGCACAAAAGAAGGACTATGGTCACCCAAAGAGGGATGATCACCCAAAAAGAGAGACTATATGTCACCCAAAGAGGGATCAGTCACCCAAGAAGAGGGACCAATCACCTGAAAAAGTGTCATGTAATGCCACATATACTACCACATATACACCACCTAACGGTGGGGTTACATGTGAGGGAAAGTATTGAGAATAGTCCCACATTGCTAAAGAGATTGGAATCCTGTGGTCTTATATATAGAGAGTCCCTCCACTTACTAGTTCAAACTTTTGAGTTAGAAACTTAACAGTTTATTCAACATGTCAAAGATAAAAGGTAATATTTAGTCAAACAAGGCAGTAAGCCAATGTGTGATATTAATCCAAGATGAAGGCAATTTGCCTATAAGTACACCTATAGAGTTTTTAAGGTAACAAGATCGTGTTAGTTCGATCAAAGTTTTGGACTCATTCATTTATCTCAAAGTGGTTCATGCTGTCAAGCAGACCTTTGTATGTAACTGACAGAAAGTTATACGCAATATATTGAGGTGTATTTTTTGTTATTGTTCGACACTGGTAGGCTTGATAGTTGGATCAAGTTTTTATGATGAATTATTGGATAATGGAATTCTATGGCCACACTGATCAATTGTGATTTTGTAATTAATCTAGCCCAAGTTGGAGATTGTAAGATATTATCATGTAGGCTTGATTAATTGTTGGGCTCATTAACTAGTGGGAACATTATGGGTTTGACGAATTTTGGTTTGATTCGTCACGGATTTGAGATAAACCAACCTGATCCATTGTGGGGGTGGCCTAGGGTTTGGGATAGTATTATAAATACTAGGTTCAGAGTCCCTGTAGCCTAAGTTGTTAATTCCTTTCTCTGTTCTTACACGTAGAGAGATTGAAAGGGGACCTCTGTTGGGATGTAGAAGACTCAAATCAAAGCATAAATGAAAGGAAGCAGCAAAAATGACAACATTCAATACACATGTGTCAAGGATACCATGGACTCAGTAGTTCAAAATTCAAACCCAACGTGAGATAAGGCATCCAGCAAGAATCCAATCTCCTTGAATCACTTATCCTTATCATGTAGTCATACCGTGGAATCAATCTTCTTGAATCACTCATCCTTATCACTGATTCAATTCCACGTTATTCTCCTTGAATCACTCATTCCTATCATGAATTCATACCATGGATTCAATCTCCTTGAATCACTCATCCTTATCATGGATTCAATCCAATATTGCACAAACTATTTTTGTAACGTATACACCATTATAACTATAAGAAAGCACCCTATCGTATTAAGACGATAAGGAAGAGATAAAATTAGTTTCACAACTTTTAGGTTTCTTACATGGTATCAGTAGTCTATTAAGACTAACTTCTCTCGATCCTAATCGCTTCCTATGCTAGTTTTGGCACAACTACCTCTCCTACTTCTGTTCAATTATCCTAAGTAATATTGTCTCCTTATTACCTGTAAAACTTGATCAAACGAATTATCTTCTATGGAAATCTTAATTCATGCCTCTTCTATTAGTGCATGATTTGATTAGGTATATCGATGGTACGTTTCCTCCACCATCTAAAACTCTTCCCAGTTCCTCTAATACCTCCACCACCACTGAACCAGCCTCACCAAATCCCGTTTATCTCTTATAGAGAAAATAGGATCAAATCCTTCTGAGTTTGATTATTTCATCTTTAACCAAGGGTGCCTTAGCTCACATTGTTGGGCTTACCTTTCCCGTTTCACATGGGAAACGTTGGCGAAAGTGTATGCGTCCCAGTCCCAGGCTCGTGTGATGCAACTTAAGCATCAACTCTTTCAATTAAACAAAAGAACCTTAACCATGTCTAAGTATATCCAAAAGGATAAAAGTTTGGTGGACAATTTATCAGCTACTGCTCATCCAGTTTCTGAACCTTATGCCATCCTTTCAGTTCTATGTGGCTTAGGGTTAGATTATAACTCCTTTGCTACCTCAGTCACCACTAGGATTGATCCTCTCTCCTTAAATGACTTTATTGGTTTACTCCTCAATTAAGAAATTATGAAGGAACAACGCCTCAGTCCTTTGGACCTTCCAACTGCTGAAGTCAACACTATCCTCCATAGCAGCAGCCCTCCTCAACTACACCTTGCCAAATTTGTAACAGATACAATCATATAGCTACTACCTATTACAACCAATTTAACCCAAATTATCAGATGTATAACCGACCTGCTCCACCATTCCAACAAAATAATGAAGCCCTGTTGGCCACTCCACCGGCTTCTTTTGATATAAACTGGTATCCAGATTCCGGAGCCACCCATCATCTTACAGTAGACTTTGGAAAATTGAATACCAGTCAACCCTACACTGGCACTGATAAAGTGAAAGTAGGTAATGGTGAAGGTTTGGACATTAAACATATTGGCAATTATACTTTGTCTTCATTTCAACTTCGTAATGTTTTGCGTGTACCAGACATTACTAAGAATCTGTTATCTATTAGTAAATTTACTAATGATAATAATGTGGTAGTGGAGTTTCGTCCTCAATGTTGCTTTGTAAAGAATCTACGATTGGGGAAGGTTCTTCAATAAGGTACAACTAAAGCAGGTTTATATAAGCTTTCGTCGTCTGCATCGTTTGCATCAACTTCACTCAATAAAGCATCAGCTGTCCACATTGGCGAAAGAGTGTCTAAACAGGTTTGGGATGGCCGTTTTGGTCATTCATCCTTCAAATGTTTAGATTCTCTCCTTAGCCATGCGGCCTTGCTTGTTCGTGTGTCATAATCTCTATCAATCTGTGATTCGTGTCAATTGGGAGAGGCACACAAACTCCCTTTTGCCATCAATCCTACCTTAGCCTTTTTTCCATTCTAGTTAGTGCATTCAAACATCTGGGGACCGTCTCCAATACCATCAGTTGAAGGCCACAACTATTATATTTCATTTTTAGATGATTTTACTAGATTTACTTGGTTGTTTCCACTTGTAAGCCACTTCGAGGCATTTAAAGTTTTTACTTATTTTAATGCTTATGTCAAAAGTATGTTCAAATGTACAATTCAGACTTTTCATTATGATGATGCTATGGAATACCAAGGCATTGACAAGTACCTTAAATCAAAAGGCATTTCTCATCATTACTCATGTCCCCATACATCAAAACAAAATGGAAAAGCTGAGCACAAGCACAAACACATAGTGGAGACTAGATTAACTCTATTAGCATGAGCTGCAGTCCCAATGTGTAGCCTTCAATGTTTGTTTGACACAGTAGTCTACCTCATCAATCAACAACCCACAAAGGTACTACAAAATAGCTGTCCCTACACACAATTTTTTCACAAAAAGCCAGATTACAGTCTTCATCGAGCCTATGGGTGCGCTTGCTACCCACAATCGCCACAAGCTACAATTCTGATCTACAAAATGTGTTTTTACAGTGCCAAACACAAGGGCTATAGGTGCTTTGATCCCTCAATGGGTAGAACTTATATCTCTCGCCATGTCATTTTTTATGAGTTCATTTTTTCCTATTCTAATCTTGCAACCAACAAAAAAACCAAACACACCAAACCCATTCTCGAGTTTGTAGTAATAACAAGTGACGATATTGTCAACCCAAATACCATCTCTATACCTCCATCACCACCTACCCTACCCAACAACCAATCTCTCCACCATTATCTACTACCCCACCCTCCTCTCCCCAGTTAGCCTTAGAACCTTCTTCCCCACCCACCACCATAACCTTGCAGCTAAATCCCATCCACCCATCACTAATACCTACAATACCTCATCAAATTGTAACAAGGTCCAAAGTTAGGATTACCAAACCAGTTCATAAATTAAATCTCATGGCATGTAAGTATCCCATTTGCTCCACATATCTAAGCACCATGTCCTACACAGAGCCCGAACCAAGCTCCTACACGACTGCAAGTAACGATCCTAAATGGTGAGAAGCTATGGGTACTGAGTTTGATGCATTACTTAGAAATGACACTTGGACTTTGGTACCTCTCCATCCCTCTATGAACTTAGTGAAAAATAAATGGGTATACCGCATTAAAAGAAATTGTGATGGGATAATATCGTGATATAAAGCACGACTTGTGGGAAAGGGTTTTCATCAACAAGAAGGACTGGATTACACTAACACCTTCAGCCCGGTAGTCAAGCCAACAACAATTCGTATGGTTCTTTCCCTTGTAGTGTCTAGAGGATAGACTCTTCACCAACTAGATGTGCAAAATGCATTTTTAAATGGGATATTAACTAAAAATGTCTACATGGTACAACCACAAGGTTTTATCGACCCGACTTATCCAACACATGTCTGTCATCTCAAAAAAGCTCTGTACGGCTTAAAACAAGCCACAAGAGGGTGTCAACGGTTAGGGAACTTTTTTCTGTCTCAAGGATTTCAATCATCAAAATTCGATATAGCCCTCTTTGTGAAGACATGGCCAAAACATCTTCTCTATATCATTGTTTATGTTGACGATATCATCGTCACTGGAGCATGCCCAAAATCTATCACAGACATGATTTCTACTATTGGCTGTGAGTTTGCTATCAAGGATCATAGAGATCTTAGCTACTTCCTTGGTGTGGAAGTACACCATAATTCTATGGGTAATCATTTGTCACAAAACAAATATACCCTCGATCTTTTGCTTAAGGTTACCATGACAGATGCAAAACCAATGCCAACTCCATGCTCCACTTCTACTTCAGACAAGGAGCACTCAAATGCCTTTGAAGATGTCACAAAGTATCAAAGTGTAGTAGGAGCCCTTCAATACCCAACTCTTACCAGACCGGATATCGCTTTCTTTGTGAACCGAGCTTGTCAATTTATGCACAAACCAACTACAGCAGATTGGGGTGCTGTGAAGAGAATTCTAAGATACTTGAAGCAGACTATAGGCCAAGGACTACAAATTCGGCCTTCTTCTTCCCTCCAACTCACAGCCTATTCAGATGCCGATTGGGCTGGATGCACCCAAGATCAACGGTCGACTAGTGGTTACTGTCTTTATCTAGGCAATAATCTCATTTCTTGGAGCTCTAAGAAGTAACATACAGTAGCTCATTCTTCCACAGAAGCAGAATATAAAGGCGTTGCCAGTGCATCTACAGAACTAATTTGGGTTCAATAGGTACTCAATGACCTTGGTATACAACCCTCAACACCAATGATTTACTGTGACAATATCAGAGCAGCATATCTAGCAGCAAATCCAGTATTCTATGCATATACGAAGCACATTGAAATAGATTATCACTTTGTACGTGAATAAGTGGCTTCAGGTTGCCTACAAATAAGATTTGTTCCGAGTCAAGATCAAATTGCTGATATCTTCACCAAAGCATTACTAGGACCAAGATCCGCTTACTGAAGAACAAGCTCACAATCGTTGACCCACCGCTTCGCTTGAGGGGGCGTGTCAAGGATACCGTGGACTCAGCAATTCAAAATTCAAACCCAACTTGAGATAAGGCATCCAACAAGAGTCCACTCTCCTTGAATCACTCATCCTCATCATGTATTCATACTGTGGATTCAATCTCCTTGAATCACTCATCTTATCATGAATTCAATCCCGCATTAATCTCCTTGGATCACTCATCCCTATCATGAATTCACACCGTGGATTCAATCTCCTTGAATCACTCATCCTTATCATGGATTCAATCCAACATTGTACAAACTATTATTATAACGTATACACCATTATAACTATAAAAAGGCACCCTATCATATTGAGACGATAAGGGGAGACAAGATCAGTTTCATGACTTTTAAGTTTCTTACAACATGTATGTTTCAATCATTCATCTCTTTATTGTTCTCATTGTATTCTAAAGTTACTGTATGAATTGCCATAGGGTTTGATCAATACCCTAATTATAGAAGATGACTTTCAATCTAATTATAGAAATATTCTTATAGTGGTTTATGCTCTAAAGCGATAGGGAAGGACTCTCTATGGTTTCGGTGATTAGAGTCGAAGCTTGCTGAATTTGTACCATAGGATAGGATGATAAATAGCTTAGATTTTCTTTTTGTTCCATTGTAGTTTTGTTGAACCTTGTAAAAGAGGTTCCGCATCTTCTGAATGATAAATGTCTTTGATGACATCTCACCATTCCATTTCAGTGAAAGTTTTAATTTTTTTTTTATGATCATCACAATCTCACTGTTACTTGCAATTGGACAAAATCTATGAATTTAAATAGTCGCACCCTCCTCTCCTCCCCAATTCTAGCAACCATCCCCTTTTCCATGAAACTCAAAGTCAGCCTCACCAAAATCTACAATGTAAATTCGATAATCTACAAAATTTAGAATACAAAATCTTCTTCCTTTTCCCATGAACGAAAACCATTTCATCTGTTCTTCTAGAAATCAAACCGCAATTTCACACCCAAAAAAAAAAAAAAAAAAAAAAAAAAAAAAAAAAAAAAAAGAAAAAAGAAAGAAAAAGAAAGAAAAATTTTAAAATCAACATTAGCCTAACAAAACACCCTGCTTACTAATAACCCGCCTCTTCTTCTTCTTCTTCTTCTTTATCTTTGTTTTACCCTTTTCTTATGCTGATCCTCATGCATCCTCAATAAAGAATATCTAATCCATTCTCATTAAAAAAAAAAAAGAAAAAAGAGTCTAACGGCACCTCTTCCACCGTCTTACTATCATATTAGAGAGTCCGCAAAGATGAGTTTAAGGGTAATTTTGCCATTACAAAATTATAAACAATGCCACATCATCACTTAACAGGCATGTCTGTTATGATCGGACTGTGTGATACATATTTAACAAATGAGAGAGTGCATGAAATTAATCACAAAGTTAAGGGTAAGTGACTTAAAAGCAAAGTGAGGAAGGGGGGGAGGGGGGTGAAAATTTCCCTTCCTTCATAAGAAAATTTAAGTCAGAAAAGAGAATAGTGAACAAAAGTTCTCTAGATCTGCTTCGTTAGGCCTTCCACGACCAGTACTATCAAATTTATGCGGAGACGTAGATATGGCAAATATAGCATCGTCTCATACACAACAACCAGATGATGATAACACCAAAGAATCGGTTGTTAAAAGTCTAAGGTTATCAATCCTAGAACAAGAACGATGCCTTGTACCAATGGAAAGGGAACAAAAGAGATAATATGGTTTGAAATGGTACCTTTTTAATGCGTACTGATGGAGAAAGCCTTGGTTTAAGCTTGAACCCTCTCACGAACTGTCCATGTGGTTAAGGTATTATACCACCTTTGCGAACTCTCTTTGTGGTTCCTTCTTATGGGAAGTTGGAATTAGAAAACATGTGGCTGCAGGGACCCTACAACAAAAAAAACAACAAAGTTTTATTCTAACTAAATAGGGTCGACTTCAAGGATTTTTGTCTTCCAATCAACTCTATTCGATGTCATATTTAAAACAAAGCTTAAGCTATGCATGTCTTTCCTTACCACTTCCCCTAAAGTCATTTTAGGTATGTCCCTAGCTCTTTTAGATTCTTCAATCCGATTTAAATCACTCTTCTATACTGGAGCATTTAATGGCCTTCGTTGAACATGGTCGTACCATCTCAAACGACTTTTTCGTAAACTATTATGTATCGGTGCTACTCCTAAATCAGTTCTAATACGATCATTCATTATCTTATCTTTCGTAGTTTTTGCCAAACATCCATCTCAACATCCTTATCTTAATTGCACTAAGTTATTTATATGATGCTTCTTAACTGTCCAATATTTCGCACCATACAACATAGCTGGTCAAATAACTATGCTATAAAATTTTTCTTTAAATTTTAAGGAATATGCCAATTACACAGCACTCCAGATACACCTCTCTACTTCATCTATCATATTTTAATCCTTTGTGAAACATCCTCCTCTATATCACCTTCTTTATTTATGATTGAACCTAGATATCTAAAATTATCACTTTGTTGTATCTCTCTCTTATCAATATTCACCACCTTATCGTCGATAATCATCATTTTATTGCAGGGTTACAAAATCATATGGAATCTTGTACAGTTTTCTCTCTCTCTATCTCTCTCTCTCTCTCTCTCTCTCTCTCTCTCTCTCTCTTTTCTTATACATCCAACATAGCGTAAGAGGAACGGTCAACATTCAAGGCTCAATCTACATTATGGCTCATTTTGGTTGCAAGGGGAATTGAAATGAAATGAAGTAAAAATTTTTAACTTAAAAATGAAAGTTTTATAGTTGTAACACAATATGTATGTATAAATTACCTAAATTTCTTAATATATTTAGTAGTGATACTTATAAGATGTAAAATTTATTTTGTTTTTCAAATGAGAGAGATTTGTATTCAAAGTGCACCGTAAATTAATAACTAAATATGAAATAATTTAGAATTAGTTACCTAGTAATGCAATAGTATATGCTATAATTATTATAAAAATTTTGATTTAAAATTTAAAAATTTCACTTACAATCAAACAATTCTTAAGTAAATGGAATAAATCAAAAGAAAAAGACAGCATTTATTTGGAAGATGAAAGAGGGCCACAACAATACATTAATCTCAACAAACCCATCCCTACCAAACCGACAATTAAATCAAAATTGGATCTGGATTCTGGACTCTGCTTCATCGCCTTCCCCATATATTGTTTTCCAAAAGCAAAGTCTGGTCGTTGGTCACCATCAAGATACAGAGCACAATTATGGTCAAATCCACGTGAATCATGGAAAAAATGACGAATTTTCTCTCCTTTTCATGAATGCCAACTTGCATTGAATCCTGAAGAGCAAAGGACAAATCTTAATTGAGTAGTGATATGATCGATGATATTAAAAAGATGAAATCTTATTAAGATAATCTCTCTATTCTGGATTGGTTCTGTGGATGTCCTTAAAACTTTTCTAAAATAACTTGAGGAGAAGAAAAAAAAACAGAGATATAATGTAACAAAGTGGGTCAGTTGACCAGAAAAGTTCAAGGCCTGGATTATCTCTGTCGTTTAATTATGTCAGTCGTCGGATACTCGGCATGTATGCCAACGTATTCCAACTTATTGGATGGATGACTAACGGACTGAAAGAATCTTTTTCCAATTATTTTTGGAAAAATATAAAAAAGAGATTTCGTTAAAGTTGATTGCTATAGATTTTCTAAGATTTGGAAAATTCAAAACCTAAACAGTAGCAATTGATGTGTATACTAAATGTCCTACGTCAGGATATTGTGTTTGGAAACTATCAAACAATAAAGGAAAATTGATACATATTAACTTTATAGTTTAATTGATTCTAGATATTTTAATAAGTTATTAAATTAAACGAGTTATCTTTGATTCTTTTGTTCTTAAACAGATAAGGTAAATATACAATTTTACTCTCTGGTTCAACTATTTCTGAAAAATGGACTCTTTAATTAAGGGGTGGAAAGGGAGACTGAGTTGCTGCGCAGAGGAAGTGAAGAGGCCGCCAAACACATCAAACTAAACAGATACCATAAGAAAATCAGGACGAATAGAAGAGATGGAAGAAAGAAACTAGAAAGAATACGTACAATGAGTTCTTAGGAGGATTTCTTCCTCAACGTCTTCGTTTTCTTGCAATGGGGTTTCCTTTTTTTAGGAGGATTTCTTCCTCAACGTCTTCGTCTTCCCTTGGAACGAAAGTGTAGGCTTCCGTTTTTTAGGAGGATTTCTTCTTTCTTTGTGATCTTCTGTTTTATCTCCTTGTTTGGGATTTCAATCGTCATTTATTTTCTTGTTTGGGATTTCAATCCCCCTATTACAGCCTGAGTTTCCGAAGATGTAGGTTTCTTTTTTTAGGAGGATTTCTTCTTTCTTTGTGATCTTCTGTTTTAACTCCTTGTTTTGGGATTTCAATCGCCATTATCTCCTTGTTTTGGGATTTCAATCGCCATTATCTCCTTGTTTGGGATATCATTCCCCTTGATTACAGCTTGAGTTTTCTGCCGGAGGTGGATTAAGCCCGGATTTCTTCTTGCTGAAAGTGCGCATGCCTCAGTTAGTCTAAACAATCCGGCGGCTGCTATACAGATTATGCCCATCAAACCTGGAGGATGGCTGCTGGATTGATCAAGGAAGACAAAGAAACCTTTCTGTCTCACTCAATTGAGCTCCTTCATCTTCAGTTCTAGCATCATCTTCTATTTCCTATGTTTCTCCTTTAGGTATCATCGCTCCTTCGTCCTTATCTCTTCTTCCTCTTCTTCTCTACCTACTGGTTTTCTTGACTCAGCCTGAATCTGTGCTTTACATCACCCTATGCTTACCCAGCCATGGCAGAAAGAGCTCTGTTGTTTGATTATTCTCCGCAACGGTAGAGCTCTGTTGTTTGATTATTCTCCGCAACGGTTGCCGCTTCTGCCACCGCCGCTTCTGTTGTATCCAATCCTCTTGAATTGGTTCAATAGCAGGACAAAATAACAAGGATCAAGACCAAAAGATTTACACGAGATCAAATTTGCAAACTTTAGTCGTCTTCTCTGTGAATCCTTCTCTTTCACTCATGTTTGCTAGAAACGAGCTTTCCATCGAACACTAAAAGGTATTTTAACTATATTTAAGAGAGTAAATGGGTTAAATCGTAAGATTGGATTGTCATTGTGGTGTAAGTTAAAAGGTAGAAGTATGGTTTGTCATTGTGGTGTAAGTTAAAAGGTAGAAGTAGTATGAATTCGGATTAATAACTTATTAGAGTATTTGAAATCGAGGTAAATTACAGGTATAGTATATATCAATTTCCCAACAACAAATGAACCAATAATGTAGTTGAAGCTTGATTGCATTGCTTGATATGACTAAAAAGTTCCTTAACATCTTAATCCCTTTCTTTGCGGACTTCGTTGTCTTTCTATTTTATATCCATCGTTGTGAGGATCCTTTTGACATAGATTCTTTTTAGCATGCACTCATTGGATTATAAAAAAAAAATATAAATGATAATTTTGGTATTTGAGATGAAAGAGATGAAGGGTTGATGGACATCGATGCTCAATGTCCGGTATAAAAACCCCAATATTACACCCATTGCATGCGGAGTGAAGAGAAAATGACCATTCCCCTCAATAAAGGAAAGGTCTGAATGTCAAAGGCATCCGGCCTGGCCTTGCCTTGCATCCAAAACAGATTAGTTTTGATAATTAAAAGGAGAAGATGTTAAGATCCTAACAGCAAAAACACCATGGCATATACACGCCTGTTGAAATGTCTAGTTGGTAAACCCGGGTTACAATCAGACAAAGTCATCTATAAATAATTGAGAACATTTTTGAATGAGTTTGGATCACGATTCTACCATGGGAAAAGGTGTGGGACCCATCAGTAGAGTGTGAGAGCCACTTTTAAGTTACGTGATTGACTAAAGAGTTTGACCGTTAAAAATGTTGTAAGAGTAATATCTCTCTTGGATTGGGATCCCTCCCTCTCGGATTGGGCTTGCTGATGGTCGATATCTGGCCATTTTTGATCGATACATGACTTTGAAAACATTTTAAATTTTTTTTTTCTGTACAATAATTGAGACCATTAGATCTCAAAAATGGTCAGGTGTCGGCCATTGACCTGTCACTTGAGATGAGCCCTGATCCATTTTTCTCTCTCCCTCTGTCCGTGCTTTGTGCCGGTTAAAAAAATGATACACAATTTTACTTGTCGACATGAGTACTGATCTGGTAGAGAATGGTTTGAATAGATCAGATATCAAATTTCAGAGTTAGATTCAACCATATACTTCAATGTAACGGGTACCCTTCAAGACTTGGACACAAACTAAACCTCTAGTAGTCCCTGAACCCTCTTGGTATAGTCCTAGATTTTTGTAATGATTTGTTTTTATCTTGTGGATGGTCCTGATGGGCAGCAGATGAAGCAGGAGCCTTCGGTGGCTGAAACAGAAAGTCTTCGGCCAGGGTCAATGTTCACTTGGATTCCGCAAAGGAAAGCCCAGCGGTTGAGGAAGGTGACTGCGTCGGGTCTTGCTAATCCGAACCTGGGCGCTTTGGTTACCCCAGTACCGTTGACTCTTGCAGCATCTGTATACGTGGTATTGTTTTAAAATCGAGAATAGTTTATGCGTATGTACTTGTAACTTCTTTGAGATTTCATTAATGTCCATATCGAATGAGTCCCACACTTTAGAGATGGATCACACATCACATTGATGGTGCATGGTAGGATCCCATAGAGATTACATGTACATGCAAATGATCTGAATTCTTCAAAATCCTCTTACCCTTCTCAGCTTTCCAAAGTCAAAAAACCCTGCTCCCCCTCCCTCCCTTCTAGTTCATCGACTGTAATTGCTCCATTTTGTACTGATTCCTTGATGCCCTCAAGCCCCCTCGATTCTAGTACTCCCATTGCACATCCTTCTTCTATCCCTTCCATCCACCATCCCCCTCCTCCCTCTTTGTTGTCCAACCCCCACATCCCCCCTTTTTTACTGAACACCCCCAAGGACCCCACTTCTATTCAACCTTACTCAGAGCTCTTCTTGTACCCGCAGAGATATTCCCTCTTCAGGAGGCTTAGCAGGCCTTTAGAGCCTTCCCTTCCTTTGGCTGTGAACTCCCTCCCCTTCTTGGTTTTTTGAGGTTAAGGTGATGGTCAAGATATTGATCCGCCGGCTTGCCACCTTGCCTCTAAGTGGGATAACCATGTGAGAAAGTCAAGCAGCGAAGACTCTTTGGATATATAGTGAAGACAACGAGGACTCACCCTTGATGACTCCCCATGTTCCCTCTTGTAGGGAGGACAATGATCACATCTTTTGCCTCCCCATTAGAAAAGAACCAACTGCCATCAAAGGCCTTTCGGTCATCTAGAAGATGTGTGAGCTATTGTATGGTGGCATTGGCTTTTTTTAAAAGGGGGTTATGTCTCTTTTTGTGCTAACGGAGTCTCGCATTCTTTGATGAGTTGGTGTTCTATTTGGCCCGCCCTTATTTGGGCTTGGTCTGGTTGGATCGGCCATATGTTGGTTGTTGTTTCGCTTGTTTTTGTTGTGGTTCCCTTCTTTTGATGGTCTTGATTGTTTATGATCTTTCTTTGGGGTGCAATAAAATATTTACTTACACCAAAAATAAAAAAGTAGAAAGATACACCTTCTTTATCTTTGTGTAAAGCGTGAACGTTTTCTTCGGAAAAATGGAAAGCTTGTAGTGATTGTTTGGACATTAAGAGGCAAGATCGAATCCATTATTTTCCCTTCTCCAGTGTTCTTTTTTTTTTTTCGGTTTGGTTTGGTGATTGGGGTGAGGAAGTCTAGATTCTCACATGCAATTGTTCTTTCTTTTGTTGGCGTGCGACTTTAATGCAAAGTTGCATATATACCACCACACACCGGAACTCACACATGGACTCTCACCCGTAAAAATAAAATAAAGAAATAAGGAAATTAAAAAAAATAAAAAAGAAGATAGAAAAAAACCTCACCAAGAGATATATCAATACATAAATAAATAAAATTTGACACAGCATTTTTGCAAGTATTTTTTTCTTCTCTAAGGATCCTTGTAGTGTGACTAGCCGGAAGTGAGGAGATCCGACGGTGAAATGTATGGGACTAGTGTCCTCAGTCATCAGATACCTCATTGTTGATTCGTAATCTATAGAGGATCGATCCAAATCCTTTTTACCTCACATTGATTAACCTCAAAGGTATCAATAGGGAAAAAAATTTGCATTGCCAAATGGGAAAAGGGTTAGTTTTCTATGTATGATCCACCAAATTGCGCCTATGAAAGGATAATGTGCATGGGAATAATTATGGCCGTTAGATGGGTAAGGCATATTCTATACTAGCAACATATGCTAACACCCTCCAAATATATATATTGGCATTTTTGTATTTGCAACCCCATCTGATTGTTTTCAATCATTTCTCTCATTAAAGTTCAAATGGATCTTAACTTTACCAAAAAAAGATCTTGAGACTTGAAAGTTTTATTTCTCCATGCTTTATTCTTTATAATATAATTTTTAAAAAGACTTTATTATTTGGCTGTGTAGTTCCTACATCAAGTCATCCATAACTTTTTTTGTGAATGGTATACCCCAATTTCAAAGACTGGGTTGTCAACCCCGTGACGAATAATAATTTCAAAGTACTGTTCATCATCATAAGTAATCATAAGTAAGCATTCAATTAGAGAATGATATGATCATTTCACCCCTGTTTAGATACAAGAACACCCAGAGAGAAAATTTTTACAGCTATAATCTTTTACTTACCTTTGGCAAAAAATTGGAGATCCTGAGCCGCCCAACTTCTGTTTAAAACTTGAACCCTCATGCATGCCAGTTGACAGATATTGAAGCCACTTAAAAAATTAACAATTTCTAAGTGGACCACGCTATCAACAACAATCCCAAGGAGACAGTTTTCCACTTGAATTTTAGGTGAGCAAAAACCTGCCGACAGCAAAGTAGGGCCCGGCCTGATATTCCAGCAGGCATACTCTGCATAACACCTTCACCTTCACCTTCACTTATTCTTTTCGATTAGGGTTGTCTGAATGACACCGGACTGGTGTCAATACTTAATTGACAGCCGTAGCTTGGTGTTCATGAAATCAGCACAACCTCTCTTTTTATTTACGAAGTTATCATCTTATCTCATTATTCATGAATCATCCATGATACTTTTTACTT